>JAJEJO010047981.1:53177-88168 GCA_020662805.1 Glaucomys volans
TTGCCAGACTTTCCAGAAGACTATTGTAACCCCTAATTTTCTCAGAGTTATCTCATCTTCAGGAATACTTCCTCTTAAAATAAAGGTTCCTGGGGAAGCACATTTGGCTGGTCTATAGAGACTTGCTGAACACTCTTTTTAGATTAGGCTTGCAATTAAATCAGATACATAACCAAACATTTTGTGTTCATGTGACTGATCAGAAGAGAAAATGTTGAGACACTGAAGGTTTGGCAAGATCTGAAGAGGCTTTGTATGATACCTGACTGCATTTCTGTAGATCAGAATATGTGATATGCTTTGAGGATAACCACTCCAAGGTGGAACCACATAATTGCTATTAAATTCTGTAGATCACTTTTGATAAAAATCCAACCAGCATCCTTTGTTTCAGGTCAAACTGCAATGTCTAGGGAATAATAAGTAGAGAAAAATTTTCCCCTGCTCCTTTAAGGAACAAGAGGGTTGAAGCTGCTCAATGAACAACTATCCAAAGGAAATATGCATGAGTGTAGGAGTAGGAGAAGTAGACATATGTGGGAGACATTATAAGCTCTGATCTTTGGGACCACAGGAGATTGTGGGAATCATTCAGACCTGATCACCCAACCCTTAAAATCAAAATGTGCACACAGCTATCTCATTCCTCATGGGACTTTCCTTGAGGAAAATCTAACCAGCGGGGTCAAATGCATATCCTAGTGGAGGTGCTGCATCTTGTTTTTCACCTCAGGTATGTGGGTACATGAAAATGTGGATATCTTAGGCAAAGTGTGTTTCTATGTATAATATCTCCACAACTTCACAAGGCACAGTCTGTAAATATGTATAGGCAATAGGAAGAAGTGATGGATCATAGGACCTAAGAACCCATCAATAATATTAGCTCAGAGTAAACAATCCCCATTCAGTTTTTAAACATACAATAGCTATCTGTGCAGAAATACCTCTCAACATTTGTTGAAATGAGATTATGTGCAGAAAGTCCTCACCATTGGACTTTCAGTCCTTCATTACTCTGCACAATGCTGCTATTCTATTTTTGTTCCCACTCAAGAAATACCTAACTTGACAACCAGTTCTCCTAGGACATGAGAGCCAAAGAGAAGAGAGCTACAGCATGGAGAGCGGAAGGGACTGATAGGCGGGAGTTTGGTTTAGGCACCATAGGAATATCTGGCTCAGGAAAGAGAATGCAGTTTTTACTCTCTCCAGGGCTTGTTGCTGGGCCTGGGGCAACTTGGATTTCCATGAATGGGGCAACATGGATTTCCATGAATGGCTTGATTGTCATCCTAACTGTGCTGTACATACCGATTTCAGTCACAGAAAAGCAATATGACAGCACTATGGCCTCATGGTTTCCATTCCAGCAGTTTGTACTGAAGAGGAAGCGGGTAAGTCCTAGGGATGGTTTATTTTAATTTTTTAATTTCTTTTTTTGCCAAGAAAGCAATCCTGAACTCTTATAACAGTAGAAGAGTAATCAGCATGTGTTGTGCGTGGGGACCTCTCCCTTTGAGACTTCGGATGCCAACCAAGAGAAGGGAGCCTGTTGAAGCCTGACAGGCTGGCATTCCATCTATGTCCATGAGGGTCCAATATGTTCACTTGGCCACAGGAGGCATCATGATTTCCTGTGAATGGGAACCCTTCTGTAGGCCCTTGGTCCCCACCAGGGATAGTGCCAATGACTGATGCAGGGGTTCCCAAGTATGGGTGAGTCTCCAAGAATACCCAGGCCACAGGAGTATGGCCCTACAAAGACACTCATCCTTGTCTTCACTCTCCCAGTACATTTCAAGTGGAGAAAGTGGCCAAGATCATTAGTAGACACTCAATGATGGCTGATGGATGACATTTCAGAGCAGAGCAGCATACAGGGCAGCTAGGGGGGTGAGGTGAATTTTGAACTGAAAAACATCACACAAACTTTGGAGTGATGCCCAACCTTTCCAGAAATGACCCAACAGGATCAGTTGGAACCTGGGATTTCTAAGTAGAAGTAAGGAGATGATGATCTCCTCAATGTCAAGAGGGGGAAGATAATCACAAATAAATAAGAAAGGAGGCTACACAGTTGCTGGTAATTGAGGAGAGACATTCTATGCTCACACCACAGACTGGGCCCCACTACCTCTTCTCTTGCCTTACAATTATGGCACAATCAGAAATTGTCTTGCTATTCTTTTCTGAGGTGATCTTCCACTCACCATTTGGTTCAGAAACACCTTCACAATGTGTCTATGCTTAAGTAGTAATTCGCTTGAATTGTCTATTACCTATCTGAAAAAAGGCCCTCTGGCATATTTCTAAGGAACCCTTCACAAGAATCTGAAAGATGCAGACTACATTTCAGTGTCTCAAACCCTGGCACAACCATTCTCCAAGAACGTGAAACTGAAGGATGAAACAAGTTCCTGATGAAGACAGGATGAAATTGGGCCTCGAATGATATAGGGAAACCAGGATCTGCATAACCCCTGTAGCTCCTGAATGATATCAGCAGAAGTTCATTCCTGTATTAAGTGCAAATTCATACGTCTATAAAAACTGTCAGCAAAATTGCAGAGCAGAAAAACCTGAGATAACTGACAGTCACCTACTGCTGTGCTTTGTGTATGTCTCTCTGTTTTCAAGTTGACATTGTGATTGTGTTGGAAATGGTGAGGTATAGACCTTCATTTCTTTGGTAGAGAGACTGAAGTGCACCCCAGGAAGTTTAAAATTCACAAAAACTAGTGCAGGTAATATTTTGAATGTCCTTTCTTGCAAGAAGGCAACAATGTAGTCCCAATATGTGCTAAACCTGAATTCCAAAATGTGAAAATGAAAAAGATTCAATTTGAGACACTGGTGAAATGTTTCATCTTGCAGAACTTGCTGATTCAATACACACCAGCATATTAAGGAATTCTTATAAACTCCATGTTCCTCAAAGTTGTCACATCTTCCAGAATAGTGCCTCTAAAGAAATCCAGGTGTCTCTTTTAAATTAATGATGATGCATAATGTGGGGAGGAAGGGTGGCAAGAATGGAGGAAGGATAGATCGCATAGAGGGAAGGGAGTGGTGGGGTCAGGGTGGGGGGGGAGAATAATAACAAAATGTGTGACAGATATCATTGCCCTGTGCATATGTATGAATGCACAGATGGTGTGTTTCTACTTTGTGTACAACCAAAGAAACAATGGCTGTACTCCATTTGTGCTCAATGAATCAATAAGCAAAAAAAAAAAAAAAAAAAAAGAAAAAGAAATCCAGGTCTCTGCAGAAAGGTTGTTTCCTGTCACACAAATGCTTGCTGTATACTTTCTTACGAAATGACTTCCAATTAAATCTAATAATTATCCAAATGTTTGTGCTTACTTAATTGATCAGAGGAGGATATGTTGAGAGACTTTAGGATTGGCATGATGAGAAGAGGCTCTTTAAGGAAGATGACTGCATATTCTGCAGACCTGACAATGGAATTTGCTTTGCAGGAAAATCACACAAAGTAAGATCCAAAAAATTTCTACCAAATTCTGTAGATTGCTTTTGAGAGGAAGCATCATTTGTTGCAGGTGAAATTCCAATGCCTAGGGAGTAATGAGGAGATAAAAATTTGTCTCTTTCCCTCTCAGAAACAAGAGTGTTGTAGCAGCTCAAGAGCAGAAAGTTATCCAAGGGAAGCATGGATGCATGTTGCAATAGGAGAAGTAGGCATTTGTAGGAAATATTATATGCTCTGATATTTTGACCACAGGAAATTGAGTTAATCTTTCACACCTGAAATCCCAAACTGCTCACACCGGTCTCAATGTATTCAAAAACCTTGGGTTTGTCCTTGAGGAAAATCTAACCAGCATTGTCAAGTGCATATCCCAGTGGAAGTGTTGTATCTTTCTTTTCACCTCAGGTGTGTGGGTGCTTGCAAAAGTTGAATTGCAACCACGCCCTCCTCTATTCCTCTCAGTGTTTGACATGGTTCCACTGGCCTTAATGAAGACTCTTTCACCATGTATTGTTCTTGGAAATGTGAATGTGGCATATTCCTTCCGGCTTTTTTGTTATTTCTTATCATTAATGGTGTAATATGTTAATGGTTGCATTTAAAATTCCAAATAAAAATAAAGATAGTATGTGAATTGGAAAATATCAATAACATCACTCAAACCTCAATTGATTTCATATATAATATTACCTTATCAGAAAAGATGTCATGGGACAGATCAACAAGTGTTACTACTTTTCCTTAAAATTATGACCATAACTTTCAGTTAAAGTAACACAGCTTTAGCTTAAACCAGGATGTGCTCCCTTTCTTAGTGAAACTGTTTTCACAGTTACAGGACCACAGTGGATTGCATAAAAGATTGATGGGAAGCTATATCTTTCTCCTAGTGAATAAACTTTAAAGCCCTTAGATATAGATCTCCCTTTCCTTTAGGTACAATTTATGAAAGAAAATAAGTGCTTTTCCTAGTCGTTCTTCAATTAACAAATAGAAATCCCACTTTCTATACAATAGATGGATTCAAAGGTGCTGTGATTCATATTTGCCTTTGAGAGACATGTCAAAATTGTGGTTAATTGGTATGACTCTTTGCTTCTTGCCTCAACTTTAAATTGTTGTGCTAAACTGATATAATTTATGAGAGTGGCTACATCTCTTATCGTTCCTAGTAAGACTAAAGCAGGAACAATTAAAGGTTTTGTGATGTTTTTCCTAGCACAATTGAAGTTATCTTATGTTGATTGTACATATGCCCATCAGATTCCCTCAGAGACTGCAACATTTTCCACTTCATATAACCTCAAGAAAGTGTACTCAAGGTAAATGAAAATAGTTAAATCATGTGTGAAACAGTAAACAGAACATAACTTCAGATTTTTGACTCTTTGCCACTTTATTCATCACGTGTCGATGTCTTCTCCCTCAACAAGCTGTTCCATGATCCATGCTAAGGTTGGACCACAGCAGATTGGTGTACACACATGAGGCAATTGGTAAGTATTTCATTTAATTTTATTTCCTTGGGGGAAAAGGCTGGGATCCTGTCCATGGTGCTCCAGACCCCTTTTTGAGGAGACCAAGTGAGGATAGACAGGTAGTCACAGAACTTTTGAGAAGCAATGGGCCATGCAAAGAGCAATGAGAGAGCCCTTTACTTTGGTATTGCTAAACATTTATTAGCTAAGTGAGGAATTCCTGTAAATTTGGGGCAACTCTTCAAATTCTTTCTTATTGTACAAGAATGTTCACCTTTTTTTCCCCAAGAAGGAAATCTTAATTTAGCCACATGGAATAATTAGTGGAAGAAAGGCAGATTTACTCTTTTAAACATGGCTCTGAACATGTCCCATATGAAGCATTTGCCCTTTTGTATTTGTTCAGAACTGTTATTGAGCTTAAACATGAAGGATGTATTTGAATGAATGAGACTCCTCTCTAGAGGAGACTCCACTGTTGTCTACAAAAGTCCCAAGTTACAAGGCAATGGAGTCATCCAGTAGTTCACTTGATTCAGAGGATGACAAAAGTGAAGAGGACAAATTTCCTACTTGAGATGAGGAAAACTGAGAGGAGGCAGCAGGCAATTATCACAAGGATCAGTCTCCTACAGTTGTACCCTTTGTGGCTTCTGTACCTCCTAAAAGGAGTTAAAATTTAAAAAAATCAAGATAAAAGGTAAAGTAAGATTCTTAGGGGCTGTTCCTCATACCCGAGGTGCAGGGGAAGCATGTCATTCTTGTCCAGTAATTTCTAATAGTAATGATGATGAGGAACCTATTTGGGAACCAGTGCCTTTTAAAATTATTCAAGATTTAAAAGCAGCAGTAAAATATTTTGGGCCTAGGACTCCATATGCCATACAATTGGTAGAAAGTATAGGGGCTAATTGGATGACTCATTATGATTGGCACAAACTGCTTTCTCTTGCTTAACTGTTGGGCAAAAGTTATTGTGGAAAACTGAATATGAAAAGCAAAGTAAAGAAACTACTCAAGGACAGGTTTTTTAAGTGAACAAGAGATCAAATGAGGATGTCTATGTTACTTGGGACTAAAAAGTTTGCCACTCCTCAGTCTCAACTGCTCTTATCAAAACAAGCTCTAAGTGAGGTTTCTAAGCTTGTGGTCATAGCCTGGTGAAGACTTCCTTCCCCTGATACAAAAACACCTTTTCTCAGTAATATTAACAAGGTCAATGGAATCTCATGAGGATTTTCTTTCCAAATTGCAGGATAGCATATCAAAAACAATTATAAGGAAGTGACCAAAATCCTTATAGAAAAAATGGCCTGTGAAAATGATAACTCTACTTGTCAGGTTTTGCTAAGATCTATAATGAGAACAGGAACTTAATTTGATTTTATTATTACCTGCATAGACAATAGTACTGCACATATTCATGGTATGGCTATGGCAGCTGTCTTTCAGGGAGAAACATAGTTTCAATTCCTTAACAGCAAGGCTCAAGGGAATAATGTTAATAGTTACAAAGGCAATGGATCTCAAAATATTGGTATTTTTTCTTTTGGTCAAATTGGACATTTAAGTCGGACCTGTACTCAGGTTCCTGGAGGACAAGGTACTCAACCAAGGTGTACACCAAAAACAGTGCTCCCAATATGTCAAAAGGGTTTTCACTGGGCTAGGAAATGTTTCTCTAAGTTTCATAACAATGGATATCCTACAGTAAGTAGTATTGAACCCGAGGAGGTTCCTAATTTGCCCACTTTTCAATCTGCTCTGCCTAGACCAAAAAGCAGACATTGGGACCAGTCCCAGGCCCTCAAAAACAAGAGGGGCTATTGGAACCCATCAACAAAACCTTTCACAGGGCAAATGATGACCTGTAAAGGGCAACCCCAGGAATCTCTTCAGTAGATTTGCCTTCTTCTCAGCATTTAATTATAACACATGAGTCTGAAGTTACTCTTAAACCAACAGGAGTATACAGACCTTTACCTGAGGGACAAATGGGTTTAATTATTGGTAGAAGCTCTATGTCCAAGGCTGGTATGCAAGATTTTCCTGGGGTGAGAGATTCAATTATGAGAGAGAAATGAATATTATGATTCACCCTCCTCTAAAAACTGTTCAAATTTTTCCCCAATTGCAAATTGCACAACTTTTATTTTAGCCATACTTATGACTAACTAATTAAGCATTAAATTCCACACATGTTGGTGCTTTTGGCTCTACTAACACCATGACTTGGATTCAAAAGTTTTCTGAGCAAAAGCCAATGAAAATTATTAAAATACAAGGAAAGATTATTCAAAGTTTATTAGATACAGGAGCAGATGTCCCATGTGTTGCTGCACAGGACAGACCTATATCCTGGCCCCTCTATTAAAACTCCTTGTACCTTAGGGGGACTTTGGCTTGACTATAATGTAGCTAAAGTTCCCAGATATTACACTGGGCAGATGGATCACACAAAGGGACTTTTCTGCTTTATCTTATTCCTTCCCTGCCTTTTAACCTATGGGGTAGAAATTTAAGGGAACAGGTGAATATCACATTGACTGATGAATCTCAGATTATAAAATTTTCCATGGGGCAACTTTTCTTAAACAGGCTGATCCCATTACATGGAAATCAGCTTCTCCTGTATGGGAAGGCAGTACTCCATTTTACAAGATAAATTTGAAGCAGCCACTTCCTTGGTTTGAACAATTTTAAAAGGGACATATGGTGCCCTCCAATAATCAATGTGCTTTGCTTTTATTTTCTATAAAAAAGAAATCAAGTAAATGGAGATGATTATAGGACTTGAGATCAATTAGTGACACCATGGAAAATCTGGGCACCGTACAACATGGACTTCCCTCTCCAGTTCAAATGCCTAATGGGGTTCATATTGTAGAGATTGATTTACAAGATTGTTTCTTTACTATCATTTTAGCACAACAATATTTGCCTTTAGTTTGTCTTCTCCACATTACAATGCCCTGATCAAAGGTTTCAATGGAAAGTTTTGCCTCAAGGTATGATAAATAATCCCATTTTATGTCAGATATTTGTCGATCAGGCTATAGAATCTATAAGAAGAGAATATCCTAGACTATGTTTAATTCATTACATAGATGACATTCTTTTGTCTCATTCTTTCCTTGATATATTACAAAATATACTTTAATTATTAATAGAAAAATTGGCATCATGTGGGCTTTTAGTTGCTCCTGAAAAAAGTTCATTTACATCTATCTTATAATTATCTGGTATGCATTATTAGTTCCCAAAAATTACTACTCAAAATTTTCAAATGCGAACTGATAAATTGTGTATTTTGAATGATTTTCAGAAATTATTAGGGAATATAAACTGGAAAAGAAATATGCTTAAAATTACTACTGCTTATTTAAAAACTTTATTTGAAATATTAAAAGGAGAAACTGATCTGACTTCACTTACTCAATGGACAGAGACTGGCAAATAAGCACCAGTTAAAGTGTAGCAAGCAATTCAAACTCATCAATTACAACAAATTGAATATAATCAGCCTTGTTCATTTATTGTCCTAAAAATGTCTTATACACCTAGAGGTTGTCTTTGGGAAGATGCAACAATAGAATGGTTGCATTGATCTGCCACTTTAAAAACATTATTCTTCCCTATACTTCACAGATTGCCTTATTAATAATTACAGCCAGACTTAGAAACAAAGAGCAATTTGGCTTAGAAATGCATTCAATCTTTATTCCTTATACTAAAGAACAATACTTACAAATATGCAAATTAGAAAATCAATTGGCTACTGTATTTCATCGTTACACAGGACAAATATTGTTTTATTTACCTAATCAACCACTTTTACCTTTTCTTAATCAAGCAGAGATTAATTATCCAGTAAAGACATCTTTTAATCCTATTACTCATTCAGCTTCCCTTATATTTAGAGATGGGTCATGTAATGGAAAAGCTGTTACTATCATTGACCAGTTATCTCCTATTGTTTAATTTGCAGGGGAAACTTCAGCCCAATGAGCTGAAATTGTTGCTGTTATTACTGCCTTTCAAACTGTGTCAGAACATTTTACTTGATATACAGATTCCCAATATATTGTTAAATTGCTTCCAGCTACTGAGACTGCCACACTTTCATATTCTTCATGTATAATTAAAAAGTTACAAGAATTAAAAACATTAATTCATCAAGAAGTAACCCCTTTTTTATAGGACATATCCAAGGACATTCAGGTCTGCCAGGACCACTTGCTGAAGAAAACAAGCAAGCACATTTATTAACTAAAATGTCATTTATACAGCCATGGAAGACACAGCAGAGTCACATAAACTTCATAATCAAAATTCCTCTGTGTTTCATCACCAGTTTCATTTTACCAGTGAAGAAGTGAGTCACAATGGTAGGTCATGTCACACATGCCCTGCTTTATTTCCTTCTCAACAGATGGGCATAAATCCCCATGGATTACAAGCTAATAAAGTGTGGCAAATGGATGTTACTCAAGTACCTCCAATTTGGCAAATTTTCTTTTGTTCATGTCACCGTTGGTCCTTATTCTCATGCTATTATTGCTTCTGCCACAACTGGTGAAGTATATAAGGATGTGTCTCAACATTTATTTTTATGTTTTTTTCTTTAAGAATGCCTACAATAATTAAAAATGTAATTGACCTGCCTATACACCTAAAGTTGTTGAAAATTATGTGATGTGTTTATTATTTCTCATTCAACAGGAATTCCTTTAATTCCCAAAGTCAACAATTGTGGATCGAGTTTATCAAACTTTAAAACCATAAATATCTAAACTAAAAGGGGAATTAAAGTATAGCTCTCCTCATCATGTTATATTACATGCTTTATTTGTAATTAATCATTTAAATTCTGACTCTACAGGAAGGACTCCAATAATGAGGCATTGAGACAAGAGTCCACAATCTAAATTTATGTTTAAATGGAGAGAGATTTACTTACAGGACAATGAATAGTACATGATATATTGTTAGCATCAGGTAAGGGTTATGCGTGTGTGTTTCCTCAGGATGCAGAAAATCCCTTGTGGATTCAAGACCAAATAATCACACACTATGAGCCCGTCTTTGAGAGGAGAATTCCACTGCAGTCTTATCCTCAGATCCAACTGCAAAGGATGAAGAGCTGACCTGTAAGCTTCGTCAACTCCCTCTAGCTTATCAACAATCAGCCTCCACAAGAGTCTCACCTTTTCCTACTTGGTGCCAACATAAACATTTTACTACTAGAGCTGAACAAGTTGTATTATCTAACAGAAAACAATCTATGCCTGAGACAATGTTCGTGGCTATGTGGGCTGTCCTTACAAGTTAGGTAATTGTTTGCTCTGATGACAAATCCTATTGGATATGTTTTCCAGATACTCTTTTGCTACACCCCTCCTCCTGGAGTAGGGCTAATTGAAAGGTTTTTTGTCAATCAGCCTCAATTGTTGGAAGGCATTTCTGGATCTTCAATAGCACACAAAATCTCTTTTAACATTTCATTCCGTGGAGTGATGGATGAGACTCCTTTAGGTTTTCCAGGGATTTTGAGAAAGTGCCTTTAGGCTGTTTGACTCTTAGCTCTGGTAGTTATTTTATTTACTTACCTCAAATTTATCATTCTAAATGCTTTATATGGGCCTTAAGGATGACCTCTATTGTTTATAATAATTATAATGAAACTTATGTTTATGTTCCTTCCTCTATTGAGATATGTGAAAACACAGCAACCAAAATGGATCTTTATTGGAATGTACTGGATATTGGCACAGATGTACCAAAGTGGTTTGAATGTGGCTTTTCTCATTTTGTTCATGATTATTCGCTTCTTATGTCTAATACTAAAATGATGGGTTGATCTGTGACAACTCCACATACTGATTATTGTGATATTTGTAAGCAAATTAGGGTAACTTTATTTTTTATGACCATTAAACTTATTCTGATCCATTACATAGATGGTTTACACCTGGCTGGGTGAAACCAATTAACAAAAGCCTCTTAAAAATGGCAAATATTCCTATTTTCCTGATTTATATAATCTTTAATCTGCCTCAAGTGTGATAGTACTCTCTATACTTGATAGTCCTTCAAAATGTAGTGTTAGAGCTTGTGTAAATGCTCAACACGCTATTTTACTTGCTAATCAAAATTATCTTAACATACACCCAAGCACTTCAATTTACACAAGTACAAAATTCATATGCACCACAGTGTGGTACCTCTGGAAATAAAGAGTGCAGCATAACTTAGGAAATTTAAAGAAAAACATCTCTCATGAGATGTAACAATGATGACACAATATGTGTGACATCCTAATTAAAAAACAGAGAAAGCAACAGAAGTATGAACGGTGTGATAGGACTTAGGTTACAGGAAAAACAGGTCCTACAGCATTTTGAAGTTCAAAGTCCTTATTTGTAGGAATCATAGGCACCCACACCAATGGTGCCACATAACTAATGTAACTGATTTCAGTTCTTTAGCAAGATTATTTTAGATAGAATTTCTTGGGTTTTTCCTTTCCCATCATCAAATCATTTTCACTTCTGTGATGAAAATCAGAATATACCATCCTTCGTCCAACCCTGAAAGCATTTCTTAAAACATAGGTCAAAATTAAGAAAAGTCTAAAAAATGCTTCATTACTAATGAAACTGGATCTCCAGTGATACAGGGAAACAAGGCTTCACATAGCCCCTATGGATGCTGAATGCTATCAGTGGAGGGTACCTTATGTATTCAGTGCCAATTCATGCAAATCTTTAAATAAATGATGTCTATAAACATGCAAATCACAACAAACTGAGAACACCCAGGGCCACATGCACCTGTGTGTTGTATATATCTTGCAGTTTTCAAGTTGATATTGTGCTTTGCAGACCTGTGTATGGGAAATGCTTTGCAGAAGAACCACTCCAAGACAAATCAAATAATTTCTATCAAATTCTGCAGATCACTTCTGAGAATAATCCAACCAGCCTCCTTTTCTGCAGGTCAAATCCCCATGTTCATGGAATAATTAGGAGAGAAAGATTTATCCCTGTCCCTTTAAGGAACAGGAGTTGTGTAGCAGCTCAAGAAGAGACCATTGTCTGAGGGATGCATTGACATGTGTGATAATAGTAGAAGTAGGCATTTGTAGGAAAAATTATATGCTCTGATCTTTGGGACTGCAGGAAACTGAGGGAATCTTTCACATTGGGACACCAAATCCTTACATTTCCAAACTCCTTACACCTGTCTCATTGATTTCATTCTTTCCAGACTTTATCATGAAAAAAATCTAAACAGTGGGGCCAAATGCATATTACACTGGGTGTGTGGGATCTTACATTTCTGCTCAGGTATGTGGGTGCTTGGGAAAGTTGGAGGTCATGGTCAAAGTGTGTTTCTTTGCATAAGGAATTGTCTCAGCAAGCTAATGTTGCAGTCTGTAAATGTGTATAGGGAATAGGAAGAAGTGATGGATCACAGAATTCATGAATCCATGAATAGTATTTGCTCATACTTAAGTCATCCCCATTCAGTTTTAAAATTTCCAGAAGTTTTGTGTGCAGACATTCCTCTCAACATTGTTTGCATTGAGATTATTTTCAGAAAGTCCTGTCCACTGAACTGTCAATCCTTCATTTTTCCAGAAAATGCTACTACCCAGGTTTTGATCCCACTCAAAAAATGTCTCACTTGTTTGCAAGTGCTCCATGGACATGAGATCAAAACACTAGAGATACAGAATCAAGAGTGGAAGTGGATGGCATGCAGGAATTTGGTTGGGAAGCGCATGAAATTTTCTGGCTCGTGTAGGAGAATGCATATTTTTTTCTCTCCTTGGGGTTTGTTGCTGGGTTTTGGGCAACTTGAATTTCCATGAATGGCTTGGATGTCATCCTAGCTGTAGTGCACATTCCACCTGTAGTCACAGAAAGGTCATATGACAGCACAATGGCTTCATGGTTGCCATGGAAATGGGAACCTCTACAGGTCCTGGTGACTGCAGAGAAAACTTCAAGAAAAGTGCAGGCAAAGCTGTGCTGGTAGGAGGGAAGAGGAAGCAGGAAATACCCTGGGATCTTTTCTTTGCCACAACATTGATCGCAAACTCTTAGCAAAGGAGATGGGGAATCATCCTGTGTTTTGGCAAAGGTCACTCTGGCTTTGAGACATCTAGCTCAATCCAAGATAAGGCACCCTGCTGAAGCCTGACAGGTGGCCATTCTTTCCATGTCTATGAGGGATCATTGTACACACTTGGTTGTAGGAATAATCTTGATTTCCTCAGAATAGGGACCCTTCTTCAGGAAATGTGTCCACACCAGGGGGAGTAGACCAGGGAGTATTGCTGGAGTGCCCAAGGATGCATGGGCCACCAAGCCTAGTAGAGTCCAAGTGGCATGGATCTATGAAGATGCTCATCCATGTATACAATTTCCTGATACATTTCTGAGTCAGGAAATTGCCTGATGGCCTTAGCAGCCACTCACAGTGATGGCCAATAGATGACATTTCAAATCAGAGGAGAATGTGGGGAGCTCAGGGGATTAGGTGAAGTTTGAACTGGAAAATATCACACCAACGCTGGTATAATGCCAAACCTTTCCATGAATTCCCCAGGAGTAGACAGTTAGAACCTGGAGCTTAGGAGTTCTGAGTAGAAGTAATGAGATGCTGAGCCTCCCAAAGTCGAGAGAAGGGAGCTAATCACTAGTTATGATGGAGGCCAGAAGGTTGCTGGCAATCGAGGAGATACACTCTATGCTCAAATCATCAGTCAGGCTCCATCACCTATTCTGTTGCCTTACATATAACATGCACTCAGAAATTGTCTTGCTATGATTTTCCAAGAGGCCCATCCACTCACACTTTGGTTCAGAAATACCTTAACAATGTGTCTTCACTTAAAGTGTAATTCTCTTGAAATGCCTATCTCCTCTCTGAGAAAAGGCCCACTGGCATATATCCAAGGACCCCTTATCCAGCATCTGGTAGATCCAGACTACAGGTCAGTGTTAAAGACCTGTCTTCACTTAAGGTGTAATACCCTTGAAATGCCTATCAGCTGTCTGAACCAAGGCCCTCTGGCACATTTCCAAGGAGCAGCTGGTAGATCAGACTACATGTCAGTGTCACAGAACGTGGTACAACCATCCTCCTAGATGATGAAACTAAGGGATGAAACAAGTGCCTGATGAGGACAGGATGAACCTGGACCTCAAATGATATAGGGAAACCAAGTTTAAATTAACCCTGTGATTCCTGAGTGATATCAGCAGAAGTGAATTTATGTATTTAGCTCCAAATCTTTCAAGTCTTTGAAAAATGATTACTGTAAAAATACAAAGAACAAAAACTGAGCACATCGAGTGCCACTGCCCCTGTGTTTTGTCTACATCACTGTTCTCAAATTGAGAGTGTGTTGTGTTGGAAAACATTGAGGTGTAGTGGTCCAATTATTTGACAGGGAGACTGAAATTCTCCCCAGAAAGCTTCTCCTACAGAAACCCTAGTGATGGTGATATTTTGAATGTCCTTTCTTGATGAAAGGCAACAATCAATTCCCACTATGTGCTAAACTTAAAAATCAAAATGCAAAACTGAAAAAGAATCAATTTGAAGCACTGGTGAGCATTTTCATATTATAGAACTTGCTGATTCAATACATGTCCCAGCATATTCATTAGACCACTATAACCTATACATTTCTCAAAGATGTCTCATTTTCAGCAATACTGCCTCTTGATAATTCCAGGTATTGGGAGAAGCACTTTGGCACACACACAGATCCTTGCTGAATGCTCTCTTTAGAGTGGGCTTCCAATTAAATTTCATTCATATCCCACATTTTTGTGCTAACTTGATTTGTCAGAGGAGTAAATGTTGTATCTGTGGAGGGTTGGCAGAAATTGAAGAGGTTCTTGATGGCAGATGACTGCATGTTCTGGAGACCCAATCAAGGCATATGCTCTGCAGAAGAACCACCCTATGGCAGATCCAATATTTTTACCAACTTCTGTAGGTTGCCTTTGAGAAAAATCCAGTCAGCATACTTTGTTGCAGGTCATATCCCAATGTCTAGGGAGTAAAGAGGAGAGAAAGTTTTATTTCAGTCCCTTTTACTGAATAAGAGTATTGTAGCTGCTCAATGAGCAGACAATTACCCCAGGGAAGCAGGGAGTCACGGGGTGGTAAGAAATGTAGGCATGTGTAGGAAATATTTTATCCTGTGATATTTGGGAAAAGTGATATTGAGGCACTCTATCACCTCTGAACACCAAATCCTCATAATGCCAAACTGCTCACACCTGTTTCATTGTTTTTATTCCTCCCAGTATTTTCCTTGAGGAAAATCTAAAAATGGGTTCATTTCATGCCGCAGGTGAGGTCCTAGATCTTGCTTTTCACCTCAGGTATGTGGGTGCTTGGTAAAGTTGGATTTACTGGGCAAAGTCTGTTTCTCTGAATATGAGAATATCTCAGCAACTTCATGATGTACAGTCTGTAAATATATAGAGGGAATGGGAAGAGGTGATGGATCACAGGATCTAGCAACCCATGAATAATTGATGCTCAGAGGTAAATATTCCCCATTCACTTTTCAAAATTCCAGTGCTTATGTGTGCAGAAATTTTTCTCAACATTCTTTGCAATGTGATTATTTGCAGAAAGTCCTGTACATTGAACTGCCAGTCCACTATTTTGCCACAATATGCTTCTACTCTGGTTTTGATCCTGCTCATGATATGCCTAATTTGTTTAACAGTGCTCCTGGGACATGACAGTAAAACAAAGAAGAGTAACAATATGTAGAGTGGAAGGGACTGGCATTGGGAATTTGGTTTACAAGAGGGTTGAATATTCTGGCTAATGTAGGAGAATGCTTGTTTTTTCTTTTCCAAGGGATTGTTGCTGGGCCTTGGGCAACTTGGTTTTCCATAAACGACTTGCTTGTCACCTGAGCTTTGCTGCACATACCGCCTGCAGGCACAGAAAAGCCTTATGACAGCACAATGGCTTCATGGTTGCCATGGCCATAGGAATCTCTTCATGTCCTGGCCATTGGAAGAACCCTCAAGAGATTGGCTGACCCAGCTGTGATGCTAAGAGGGTAGAAGAAGCATGTAAGATCCAGAGGTCTTATGTTTGCCAGAAAAGCGATATTAAGACCTTAGACCAGAGAAAGGGGAATCAGCCTGTGTTGTGGGTGGAACCCCTCTGGCTTTGGGACATCTGACTCCATCCAAGATAAGGGACAGGGCTGAAATCTGATAGGCTGCCTTGCCTTCCATGTCTATGAGAGGCAGTTGTGCTCACTTGACTGCAGGAGGCATCATGATTTCCTGAGAATGGGAACCCTGCTGCAGTCAATTGGTCCCCACCAGGGGTAGTGGGCGAGGGAGTAATGAGTAATGTGGGGGTGCCAAAGAATGTGTGGGACACCAATAATAGCAGAAGTCACAGGAGGTTGGCCCTACAAAGAATCTCATCCTGGTCTGGACTCTCCAGGAATATTGCTGTGTTGGGAAACTGCCCTAGGGCCTTAGCAGTCACTCACAAAAATGGCCAATGGATGACATTACAGAGCAAAGAATCATGCAGGGCAGCTGAGTGGGTTAGGTGAAATTTGAACTGAAAAGCATCACATCAACTCTGCTGTGATTCCAAACCTTCAACTAATGCCCCAATAGGAGACAGTTGGAATGTGAGATTTAGGAGTTCTATGAAGAAGTAAGGAGATGCTGATCTCCCCAATATCAATGGGAGAGAGTTAATCACTAATCAATTAGGAAGGATGGTAGCAGGTTGCTGGCAATGGAGGAGAGATTCTATGCTCATACCATTGGCTAGGCCCCAAACCATCTTCTGATGCCTTATAATTATGGTGTACTCAGAAATTCTCTTGCATTGATTTTCCATGGGAATCTTACTCACATGCTTCAATGAAGAAACCCTTTCACACAGTGTCTTCACTTAAGGTGTAATACCCTTGAAATGTCTATCGGCTGTCTGAACCAAGGCCCTCTGGCACATTTTAAAGGAACACCTGGTAGATGCAGACTACATATCAGTGTCACAGAACGTGGTACGACCATCCTTCAAAATTGTGACTCTGAGGGATTAAACAAATGCTTGATGCAGACAGGATGAACTTGGGCCTTGATTGATACAGGGAAAACAGGCTTTACATAAGCCCTGTGGCTTCTGAATGGCATCAGTGGAAGTTAATTCATGTATTCAGTGCCAATTCATACAAGTCTTTAATAACTGATGTCTGTAAAATGCAAAACATGAAAAACAGAGTAAATCAAGGGCCATGTACCCCTGTGTTTTGTCTACATCTCTCTGTTTCCAAGTTGATTAATGTGGTAGTTTTGGATAACATTGAGATGTAGAAGTTCACTTTTTTGGCAATGAAACTCGATGTTGACCCAGAAAGACTCTCCTTCACAAACCCTAGCGCAGTTGATATTTTGAATGCCCTTTCTTACTTAAAGGCAACAATGACGTCCCAATGTGTGCTAAACCTGAATTTCCAAATGCAAAAATGACAAGAATCAGCTTGAGACCTTGGTATGGGTTATAATATTATAGAAAATGCTGATTCATTACACTTGCCAGCATATTAATGTGTATGCTGTATCCTCTACATTCCTTGGAGTTGTTTCATATTAAGGACTATTGCCTCATAGGAAGTCCTGGTATCTGGGGAAGAACATTTGGTTGACCCACAGATGCTTCCTTAGTATTGTGTTTAAAATGCACTTCCAATTATACCTGATACATGTCCTGCCGATTTCTGTTAACTTGATTGATCAGAGGAGAAAATGATGAGTCCCTGGAGGATTGACTTAAACTGAGGAGGTTCTTTATGTTAAAGAACTGCATGTTATGCAGACCTGAGTATGGGATATGCTTTGCAGAAGAACCACTCCAAGGCAGATACAAATAATTTCTATCAAATTCTATAGATAGCTTTTGAGAAAAAAATTCAGCCATCTTCCATGTTTGCAGGTCAAATTCCAATGTCTAGAGACTAGTTTGGTTAGAAAGATTTATTACTGTTCCTTTAAGCAATAAGTGTGTGGTAGCTGCTCAACAAGCAGACAATTATCTGAGGGAAGCAGGGAGGCAGTTGGCAGTAGAAGAAATAGGCATTTGAGGGACATGTTTTATCCTCTGATTGTTGGGACCACAGAAATTGAGGTAATCTTTCACCTCTGAAAACAAAACCCTTATGATCCCAAACTGCTCACACCTTCCTCATTACTCCCAGGTTTTTCCTTGAGTGAAATCTAACCAGCGGAGTCAATGCAGATCCCAGTAGAGGTGCTGGATCTTGGTTTTCACCTCAGGTTTGTGGGTGCTTGGAAATGCGATTTCCTTGGCAAACTCTATTTCTTTGAATGAGGGAATGTCTTAATGTCATCAGGAGGCACAGTATGTAACTATGTACAGGGAATGGGAAGAGGTCATGGATCACAGTATCTATGAACCCATGAATAATATTAGCTCAGAGTAAATAATCCCCATTTAGTTTTTAAACATCCAGAAATTTCTCTCAACATTCTTTGCAGTGACAATATTTGCAGAAATCGTATCCATTGAGCTGTTAGTCCTTCATTTCTCAGTAAAATGCTGCTACCCTGGTTTTGGTCCCACTCAAGAAATATATAATGTGTTTAACAGTGCTCTGTTGACATGAGAGTGAAAGAGAGGAGAGCTACATACGTAGAGTGGAAGAAGCTGGCATGGGGGAGGTTGGATTGGAAGGGGGTGGAATTTTCAGGCTCTTGTAGGAGAATGCAGGATATTTTGTTTTCCAGAGATTGTTGCAGGGCCTTGGGCAACTTGGGTTTCCATGAATGGATTGGCTGTCCTCCTAACTGTCCTGCGCATACAGCCTGATATCAGAGAAAGACTGAAAACAGCATAATGGTAACAGGGTTGCTATGACAATGGGAATCTCTTCAGTTTCTGGTACTGCAGAAGAAACTTCAGAAAAAGCACATGGAGTGGGGTTGACTCTCAGTGGTAGAGCAATTTCCTAGCATGTGTGAGGCATTGGGATCAATTCTCAGTACCCCATATACATAATAAAATATGTTGAACAAGAACTAAAAAAAAACATAATTTACCAAAAAAAAAAAAAAAAAAAGAAAAGAAAGAAATGGAAAACTCATGCCTAGGTGTCCTGTGACGAAGGAAGAAGAAGCACGCCAGTCCAGTGGTGTTTTGTGAGCCAAAAATGCAATCCTAATCTCTTAACTGAGGAAAAGAGGAATCAGGGTGCTCATGGTTGTGTCCCCTTGGGCTTTGTGTCCCATGTCATCAAGATGAGGGTCCATGCTGAAACCTGACAGATTGCCATATTGTCCATATCCATAAGGGGGCAATGTGCTCAATGGGCAGCAACAGGCTTTATGATTTCCTTCTAATGGGGCTCCCAGCAGGCAATTATTCTCCACCAGGAGTAGTGGACAAGGGCGAGAAGCAGGGGTGCCTGTGGACAGGTGAGCCACCAAGCATAGCACAGACACGAGGGGCATGGACCTACAATGATAACTCTACTGCTCTGGACTCAGTAGATTGCTTAATCAGGAAACTGGACTACGGCAGTAGCAGACACTCACAGTGATGGCCAATAACATTTCAAAGAGGAGCATGCCAGGCAACTCAGTGGGTTAGGTGAAGTTTGAACTGGGAAACAAAACACCAACTCTGGTGTGATGCTACATCTTTCCACAAATGCCCCAACAGGAGACAGCTGGAATCTGGGATTAAGAACTTCTAAGTACCAGTGAGGAGAGGCTGAGCTCCCCAATGTGAAGAAGAGGGAGTTCATCATGAAATATTTGGAAGGAGATTAGCAAGTTTCTGGCAATCTAGGAGAGATATTCTATGCTCAATCTACTGGTTAGCCCCACTACCTCCACTGTTTTCCTACAATTACAGTTCACTCAGGAATTTTCCATGTAATGATTTTCCAAGGGGCCATTTAACTCAACCTTTGATGAAGAAACTTTTTCTCAGTCTGTCTTCATTTAAGGTATAATTCTCTTATTCTCCCTATCTCTGGTCTGAACAAAAAACTGCACATTTTGAAGGACAAACTTACCAGATGCTTGATGATGCTGACTCCAGGCCAGTGTCACAGACCCTGGAACAATGATCCTCTATATGCATAAAATTGAGTGATGAAATAAGTGCTTCATGAGGGCAGGAATGTCACATTGCTACAGGACATCACAGGAAGCTTGAACAAGCATCAGTCTTAAAGGGAGGAATGGTAGAAAGGCTTGATGTTGAATAATCATACGTGGAAGAGGAAGGATATTTATTGTGCACTAAATGCAGAAAGGTGTTGGAGAGGAAGCCAACATCTGTGAAGGGACTCTCAAAGAGGTTATCCTTGGGAGTGGTCTCCCCAAACTTTCCAGGAATTTTCTACAGCTGCAAGGTGCAATGCAAATACAGTAAGACATAGGGGGCAGATCGTTACATAAGCAATGATAGTTACTGATCACAAGTGCAGTTGCTGAGGCCAAAAGACCATACCCCATTGCTGACTCTACCCTGAAACTTACAAGGGATACCTCATTAAGCATAAGCAGATTAGATTTCCTGGCATATGACCTGGGAGAAATGGCCTACCTAGTCCACAGCAAGTACACCCAAGCACTTCAATTTTCACAAGTACAGATTTGCATATGGGCCACAGAATGATGCCTCAGGAAACAAAGAATGAGTCACAACAACACAAATCTAAACAAAAACATTTGTGTTAAGATGCATCACTGAAGACACAATATATGTGAAATCCTAACATAAAAACAAAGAAAGCAATGGAAGCATAGCAGGTATGATAGAACTTAGGGTACAGGAAACAGAGATCCTACAACATTTCAACATTCCATGTCCTTATTTGTAGGAAATGTAGGCATCTGCACCATTCAAGCCATGTAACTAATGGCTCTGCAATCAATTCTTCAATAGGATTATTTTTAAAAGGCTTTCTTTGATATTCCTTGCACTAACATCAGAATTAAATAATTTTCAATTCCTTGATAAAAAATCAGAACATTCCATCCCTCATCCATTCCTGCAGAGCATCTCTTAAGACATTCCTGAAAATTGTGATAAGTCTGAGAAAATGTTTAATTAGAAATGAACCTATATCTCCAGTGATACAGGGAATCCAGGCTTTCCATACCCCTGTGACTGCTGAATGTTACCAGTGGAAGTTAACTTATGCATTCAGTGCCAATTCATAGAATTCTTTAATAAATGATATCTACAAACATGCAAAGCACAAAAATTGTGTATACCCAGGACCAATTGTGGCTGAGTTTGGTCTACATCTCTTGGTTTTTCATGTTGATATTGTGGTTGTGTTTGACAATGTTTAGGTGTAAAAGCCAACTTCTTTTGAAGAGGGACTGCAGTGTGCCAAAGAATGTTTCTCCTTTGCAAACACTGGTGCTGGTGTTATTTGGAATGTCATTACCTGATGAAAGGCAACAATGAAGTTCTAATGTTTTCAATCTGAACTTCAAATCAGAAAATGGACAAGAATACGTATTAAACCCTGTTGAGCAATTTCCTGTTGTAGATTGTGCTGATGCAGTACACTCGCCAGCATATTTTTGGGGAAGTAACAACTGCTGTGTTCCTGAGAGTTGTCTCATCTTCAGGAATACCAATTCTTAAGAAATCTAGGTCTTTGGGGAAGCACTTCATCCACCACAGATGCTTGTTGAATACTCTCTTGAGAATGGGCTTCCAATCAATTCTTAGAGCTACTCAAAAATTTCATGTTCATTTCATTGATTAGGGGAGGAAATGTTCAGACACTGATGGGTTTGCATGGTCTGAAAAGGTTTTTACATAGATGACTGAATGATCCTCAGATCTGACTAAGTTTTGAAGAAAAACCATCACAAGCCAGATCCAAATAAATTCTCTCAAAATCTACAGAACACTTTTGAGAACAATCCAGGCAGCATCCTCTGTTGCAGGTCAAATCCCAATGTCCATGGAGTTAGGAGGAGAGAAAGAGCTATCTCTGTCCCTTTAAGGAACAACAGTGTTGTAGTTCCTCTACAGGCAGACAATTGTCAGAGGGAACCATGAAGGCACGTGGCGTTAGGATAAGTACACATTTGTAGAAAATATTATATGCTCTGGTCTTTGAGATCACAGGAAAGTGAAATCTTTCACAGCTGAACACAAAACCTTACAATTCCAAATGCTCAAATCTCTCTCATTCCTTCCAGGATTTTCCTTGAGGGAAATCCAACCACAGGGGTCAATTTATATCCCATTGGAGGTGCTGGAACTTGCTTTTCAACTCAGGTATGTGGGTGCTTGGAAATGTGGATTTCCTGGGCAAAGCAAGTTTCTCTGAATGAGTGAATGTCTCAGCTACTTCACAAGGTTCAGTCTGTTACTATGTATAGGGAATGGAAAGGTGTGATGGATGACACGATCTATGAACACATGGATAATATTAGCTTAGAGGTAATAATCCTATTCAGTTTTTAAATGTCCAGAAATTATGTGTGCAAAATTCCTCTCAACATTCTTTTCAGTGAGAGTATATGCAGAAAGTACTGTCCTTTGAACTCTCATTTCTTCTTTTCTCAGCAAAATGTTGCTACCCTGGTTTTGATCCCACTCAATAAATGCCTAACTTCTTTCCCCTTTCTCTGTTGACCTGAGAGCAAAAGAGAGGAGAACTACAGTATTCAGAGTGGAAGGGGCTGGCATGCATGAGTTTGGATTGGAAGCGGGTGGAATTTTCTGGCTCATGTAGGAGAATGCAGGTCTTTTCTCATTCCAGAGCTTGTTGCATTCCCTTGGGCAACATGTGTTTCCATTAATCCCTTGAATGTGATTCTAGCTGTGCTGCACATACTGCCTGTAGTCACAGAAGGGCTGAAAGCACAATGACAACAGGGGTGCCATGGCAATGGGAATCTCAAGTTCTGGTACTGTGGATAACCTTCAAGAAAATCTCATGGGCTGCAGTTGAGTCTCAGTGTAGAGCACTGTCTAGTATGTGTGAGGAATTGGGTTTGATTTTCAGCACCACATATTAGTAATACAGTAAAGGTCAAACAACAACTAAAAAAATAATGATTAAAAAATATAGCCTCGTGCCCACTTGTGCTGGGAAGAGGGAATATGATGCAAGTGAGTCACAGGAGTGTTTTGTGGGTCACAAATGTGATCCTAACCTCTTAACTGAGGAGAAGAGGAATCAGGGTGTTCATGGGCGTGTCCCCTTGGGCTTTGTGACATCAGACTCTATTCAAAATAAGGGACCCTGCTGAAACCTGACACATTGCCATATCATCCATGGACACCAGGGGGCGATGTGGTCATGGGGCTACAACAGGCATTATGATTTCCTTTGAATTGGGACCCCCTGCAGGCAATTGGTCCCCACCAGGACTAGTGGACCAGGGGAGAAGCAGGGTAGCCGTGGACAGGTGGGTCACCAAGCATAACAAAGGCCACAGGGGCATGTACCTATGATGACACTCCTCTGGTGTGTACTCAGTAAATTGCTGAGCTGGGAACCTGGACTAGGGCATTAGCTGCCACTCACATGGATAGTCAATGACATTTCAGAGAAGAGGAACATGTAGGCCAGCCCAGAGGGTTAGGTGAAGCTTCTACTGGGAAACAACACACCAACCCCGGTGTGGTGCTACACCTTTCAATGAATGCCCCAACAGGAGACAGCTGAAACTTGGGATTTAGGACTTCTGAGTACAAGCGAGGAGTGGCTGAGCTCCCCAATGGGGAGATGAGAGAGTACATCACTAAATTTTAGGATGAAATCTAGGAAGTTGATGGAAAACTAGGAGAGACAATCTATGCTCAATTCCCTGGCAAGGCTCCATCACCTCTGTTGTTGCCTTACAATAATGGTGCACTCAGAAATTGTCCATCTATGATTCTCCAAGGGGCCCTTTAAGTCACACTTTAATGCAGAAACACTTTCACAATGTGTCTTCATCTAAGGTATAATTCTTTTGACCACCCTTTGCCTGTCTGAGCAATGACCCTCTGCACATTTACAAGAAAACTTTATCAGGTGGCTTGAAGAAGCCAACTACAGGTCAGTGTCACACACCCTAGAAAAATGATCCACAAAGTACTTGAAATTGAGGGATAAATCAAGTGCCTGATGAGAGCAGAATGAGCACATTTTAACAGGGCATCACGACAATTGAACATGCATCTATCTGAAAGGGAGGAATGATAGAAAGGCTTAACGTTGAATATTCAAACAGGGAGGAGTAAGGATATTTCTTGTGCAATAAATGCAGAAGTGTGTTGGAGAGGAAACCAATTTCTGTGAAGGGACTCTAAAAGAGATTATCCTTGTGAGTGTTCTCCTCAAACATTCCAGGAATATTCCTCAGCTGGAAAGTGCTTTGCAAATACAGCATGAAGTAGGGGCCAGATCCATCTGTAAGCAAGGATAGTTACTGATCACAGGTGAAATTGTTGAGTGCCTAAAGCCCTCCCATATTGCTGACTCTATTCTGAAGCTTACCTCATTAAGCATATGCAGATTATCTGTCCTGATATGTGACCTGGTATGAAAGGCCTTCCTTCACCACAGCAGGAACACCCAAGTACTTCAATTTACACAAGGACAAATTTGCATATGGACCATTCAATGATACCTCTGGGGAAAAAAAAAAGCTTGAAGAACAACACGACTAATCTAAACGAACACATCTCTATTATGATGTAAAATTGAAGACTCCATACTTGTGAAATCCTAAATTGAAAAAGAGAGAAATCATGGAATTTTGAAAGGTGTCATACTACATATGTTGTGAAAAAAGAGATCCTAAAACATTTCAAAATTTCAAGTAGGAATTACAGGCATTCACAGCAATCATGCATGTAACTAATGTGTCTCATATCATTTCTTCAAAAGGACTATTATAAATAGGCTTTCTTGGGTCAGCTCTGCACTAACATCATTATCAAATCATTCTCATTTAGTTGAGAAAAATCAGAACATATCATCCTTCACCCATCCCTACACGGCATCTCTTAAGACATCCCTCACTTAATTAAGTCTGAAAAAATGTTTCATTAGTAACGAGTATGAATATCAAGTGATACAGGGAAACCAGGCTTTCCTTATGCATTCAGTGCCATTTCCTACAAGTTGATCATAAATAATGCCTCAAACCCTGCAACACCCAAGAAAATGAGTACTTCCAGGGCCACGTGCAGCTGTGCTTTGTCTACATTTCTCAGTACCCTGCAATGCCCACCACTGTTCACCACAGTGCTTGACACAGTTTCAATGGGAATATTGAAGATTGTTGTGTGGTCTAATCTTCAGGGAAATGTGAATGAAGCATGGTCTTTCTTGTCTTTGTATTATTATTGTTAATGGTGTAATATTTGGATGATTGCATTTAAAGATCTCAGTACAAAATCAGACATTAAGTGATTTGGGACAAAAATATAGCAGTGCTCAAGCCTTATTTGATTTCATATGTAATATTATTTTAAGTAAAGAAAGAATGTTATGGATCAGATCAGTAAAAGTTATTGTTCATCCTTAGAGTTATGACTATTGCTCTCAGTTAGCCTAACCCAGCCAGAATGCCTGGCAGCTTTAGCCCAAACCAGGATATGCCGCGCTCTTCATGAAATAGATTTTCTCAGTTCAGGGAAAACAGTGGATTGCTTATAAGATTTTTTTTATTTGCTTATTGATTCATTGAGCACAAATGGAGTACACCTATTGTTTCTCTGGTTGTACACAAAGTAGAATCACACCATCTGTGCAATCATACATGTACACAGGGCAATGATGTCTGTCACACATTCTGTTAATGATCTTACCCCCACCCCAACCCCACCCCTCCCTTCCCTCTATGATATCTATCCTTCCTCCATTCTTGCCACCCTTCCCCCCCACATGATGCATCATCATTCATTTATCAGAGATACCATTCTGCCTATGGATTTTGGGGATTGTCTGATCTCACTTAGGATAACAGTCTCCAACATCATCCATTTACCTACAAATACCATAATTTTATTCTTCTTTATGGCTGAGTAATAATCTACTGTGTAAATATACCACAGTTTCTTTAGCCATTCATCTATTGAAGGGCATCTAGGTTGGTTCCACAATCTAGCTATTGTGAATTGAGCAGCTATGAACATTGATGTGGCTGCATCACTGTAGTAATCCAATTTTAAGTCCTTTGGGTATAGGCCAAAGAGTGGGATAGCTGGGTCAAATGGTGGATCCATTCCAAGTTTTCTAAGGAATCTCCACACTGCTTTCCAGAGTGGCTGCACCAAATTGCACTCCCACCAGCAATGTATGAGTGTACCTTTTTCCCCACATCCTCACCAATGCCTGTTGTTGCCTGTGTTCTTAATAAAAGACATTCTAATTGGGGTAAGATGAAATCTTAAGGTGGTTTTGATTTGCATTTCTCTTATAACGAGTGATGTTGAACATTTTTTCATAAATCTGTTGATTGCTTGTAGATCTTCCTCTGTAAAGTGTCTGTTCATTTCCTTGGCCCATTTGCTGATTGGGTTATTAGTGTTATTGTTGTAAAGATTTTTGAGTACTTTGTAGATTCTGGAGATTAGTGCTCTATATGAAGTGTATGTAGCAAAGATTTTCTCTCACTCTGAAGGCTCTCTCTTCACATTGCTGATTGTTTCCGTTGCTGAGAAAAACCTTTTTAGTTTGACTCTATCCCTATCATTGATTCGTGCTTTTATTTCTTGTCCTTTGGGAGTCATGTTAAGGAAATCTGGTCCTAGGCCAACTTGATGAAGATTTGGACCTATTTTCTCTTATATTAGGTGCAGAGTCTCTGGTCTAATTTCTAGGTCCTTGATCCACATTGAGTTGAGTTTTGTACAGGGTGAGAGATATGGGTTTAGTTTCATTTTGCTGCATATTGATCCAGTTTTCCCAGCACCATTTTTTGAAGAGGCTGTCTTTCTCCACAGTATGTTTTTGGCCCCTTTGTCAAGTATGAGATACCTGTATTTATGTGGGTTTGTCTCTGTGTCCTCTATTCTGTACCATTGATCTACCTGTCTATTTTGGTGCCATGCTGTTTTTGTTACTATTACCATGCTGTTTTTGTTACTATTGCTCTGTAGTATAGTTGAAGATCTGGTATTGTGATACCCCCTGCTTCACTCTTCTTCCTAAGGATTGCTTTAGCTATTCTGGGTCTCTTTTTTCTCCAAATGAATTTCGTCATTGCTTGCTCTATTTCTATAGGGTAAGTCATTGGGATTTTAATTCTAATTGCATTGAATTTGTATAGCACTTTTGGAATTATGGCCATTTTGACATTATTAATTCTGCCTATCCAAGAACATGGGAGATTTTTCCATCTTCTCAGATTCTCATCAATTCTTTCTTTAGTGTTCTGTAGTTCTCATTGAGGGGTCTATCACTTCTTTTGTTAGATTGATTCCCAAGTATTTTATTTGAGGTTATTGTGAATGTGGTAGTTCTCCGAATTTCTCTTTCTGCGGATGCATCACTTACGAATAAAAATGCATTGGGTTTATGAGCATTAATTTTATACCCTGCTATTTTAATGAATTCATTTATGAGTTTCAGAAGTTTTCTGGTGGAATACTTGGGGTCTTCTAAATAGAGGAACATGTCGTTAGCAAATAGGGGTAGTTTGAGCTCTTCTTTTCCTATTTGGTTTACTCTAATTTCTTTGGTCAGTCTAATTGCTCTGGCTAGAGATTCAAGAGCAATGTTGAATAATAGTAGCGAAATAGGGCATCCCTGCCTTGTTCCAGTTCTCAGGGGGAATGCTTTCAATTTTTCTCCATTTAGAATGATGTTAGCTGTGGGCTCAGCCTAGATAGCCTTTACAATGTTAAGGAATGTCCCCACTATCCCTATTTTTTCTAATGTTTTGGGCATGAATGGGTACTGTATTTTATCAAATGCTTTTTCTGCATCTATTGAAATAATCATGTGGTTCTTGACTTTAAGTCTGTTGATGTGGTGAATTACATTTATTGATTTCCAGATGTTGAACTAACCTTGCATCCCCGGGATGAAACCCACTTGATCATGGTGCACTATCTTTTTAATATGCTTTTGTATGCAATTCGCTAAAATTTTGTTAAGAATTTTTGCATATATGTTCATTACAGATATGGGTCTGAAATTTTCTTTCCTCAACAGGTTCTTCTCTGGTTTTGGTATCAGTGTGATATTAGCTTCATAGAATGAGTTTGGAAGGGTTCCCTCCTCATCTGTTTCTTGAAAAACTTTGAGGAGTATTGGAATGAGGTCTTCTTTGAAGGTCTTGTAGAATTCGGCTGTGAATCCATCTGCTCCTGGACTTTTCTTTGTTGGTAGGCTTTTGATGACTTCTTCTATTTCATTGATTGAAATTGGTCTATTTAAGTTGTGTATGTCCTCCAGATTCAGTTTGGGTGTCTCATATGCCTCCAGGAACACTTGATGTCTTCCATGTTTTCTATTTTAATGGAGTATAAATGTTCAAAGTATCTTCTTATTTTGGTTTGTATTTCAATTGTGTCTATTGTAATATTTCCATTTTCATCACAAATTTTAGTAATTTGGAGTTTCTCTCTCCTTCTCTTCATTAGCATGGCTAAGGGTTTATCAATTTTGTTTATTTTTTAAAAGAACCAACTTTTTGTTTTTTCGTTTTTTTTGAATTGTTTCTTTTGCTTCAATTTCAATGATTTCAGCTCTAATTTTGATTTTTTCCTGTGTTCTACTACTTTTGGTGATGATCTGTTCCTCCTTTTCTAGGCCTTTGAGCTGTAATATGAGGTCATTGATTTGTTGACTTTTTTATTCTTTTATTAAAAGCACTCCATGCAATGAATTTTCTTCTTAGCACCGTTTCATAGTGTCCCAGAAATTTTGATATGCTGTATCTTTCTTCTCGTTGACCTCTAAGATCTTTTAAATTCCCCCTTAATGTCTTTTGTTATCCATGCATCATTCAATAGCATATTATTTATTCTCCAGGTCTTGGAATTATTTCTGTATTTACCTTTTTCATTGAGGTCTAATTTCATTCCATTATGATCTGATATTATACAAGGTAGAATCACTGTTTTTGTATTTGCTAAGAGTAGTTTTGTGGCATATCATATGGTCTATTTTAGAGCAGGAACCATGAGCTGCTGTGAAGAAAGTGTATTCGCTTTTTGATGGATGGAACATTCTATATATGTCTGTTGAGTCCAAATTACCGATTGTGTCATCGAGTCCTATGGTTTCTTTCTTCAATTTTTGCTTGGAAGATCTGTCCAATGGTGAGAGAGGAATGTTAAAGTCCCCCAGTATTGTTGTTTTTTGGTCTATTTGGTTCCTGAAATTGAGAAGGATCTGATTGACATACATGGATGCACCATTGTTTGGCACATAAATATTTATGATTGTTATGTCTTGCTGATTTATGCTTCTTTAAGCAGTATGAAATGTCCTTCTTTATCCCTTCTGACTAACTTTGGCTTGAAGTCTGCTTTATCTGAAATGAGAATGGAAACCCCAGCTTTTTTACTCAGTCCATGTGCATAGTATGCTTTTTCCCAACCTTTCACCTTTAGTCTGTGGGCATGTTTTTCTATGAGATGAGTCTCTTGAAGCAGGATATTGTTGGGTCTTTCTTTATAATCCAATCTGCCAGTCTATGTCTTTTGATTGATGAGTTTAGGCCATTTATATTCAGGGTTATTATTGAGATATTACTTGCATTTGCTGCCATTGTAGCTTTTTTTGGTTTTTAGCATAGCTTTATTTCTCCATTGTTTGACTCTTTCTTTAGGGTACTTCGTCCCCGTGTTTTCTGCAATTGTTGTTTTTCATTTCTTCCTCTTCAAATATTTTGTGGAGAATGTTCTGTAGGGCAGGCTTTCTCTTTCTGAATTCTTTAAGCTTTTGTTTTTCAAGGAAGGATTTTATTTCCTCATCAAATCTGAAGTTATGTATTGCTGGGTATATGATTCTTGGTTGGCATCCGTTTTCTTCAGAGCTTGAAATATGTCGCTCCAGGCCCTTCTTGCTTTTAGGGTCTGGGCTGAGAAATCTGCTGATATCTATATTGGTTTCCCCCTGTAGGTAATCTGATGTTTTGTTTTTCTCTCACTGCCTTTAAAATTCTATCTTTGTTTTGCATGTTAGCTATTTTCATTATAATGTGCCTTGGTGTGGATCTGTTGTAATTCTGGGTGTTTGGTGTCCTGTAATCTTCTTGTAATTGATTTTCCATCTCATTCATCATATTTGGGAAATTTTCTGATAATATTCCCTTGAACAGATTATTCATACCTTTGGTTTGTATCTCTGTGCCTTCCTCAATGCCAATAATTCTTAAATTTGGTCTTTTCATGATGTCCCATATTTCTTGGAAGTCTCCTTCATGATTCCTAAACATCTTCTCTGATTGTTCGACTTTGTTTTCAAGATTAAATATTTTGTCTTCATTGTCTGAGGCTCTGTCTTCCAAGTGATCTATTCTGTTCATTATGCTTTCTATTGAATTTTTAACTTGGTATATTGTTTCCTTCATTTCCTTGTTTCCTTCAAGAATTTCTGTTTGTTTTTTTCTCAGAACTTCTATCTCTTTTTTGAAGTGATTTTTTGTTTCCTGCAATTGCTCTATTAGCTGATTATTTATCCTCTGATTCTGTTCTCTCATCACATCATTCTCTTCTCAGACCTTTTTTATTATGGACATTCTGAACTCCCTTTCTGTCATTCCTCTACCATGCTGTCTTTGGGTTCTCTTGGTATATCATCTAGGTTTGTTTGGGACACTTTCTTCCTGTGTTTTCTCATGCTGGTCATGTATCTTCCCCTCCAGTAATGCGAATCCGAGGGATTGCAATTTCCCTGTGAAGACTTAAAGTGTTCCTTCAGATTTCCAGTAACTCACCTGTTGTTTGAGAGGTGCTTGGTCAAACGGTGACCCAAGAAAGGTACTGTCCCACTACCTCCAGTTTGGAAATCATCAATGCTTCTGGGCAGAGGCAGCCTAGTGTTGATAGACAATTAGATACAGCAAGGTGCTAGACTCCGGGGCAGGATGTAGACCTGGGCACTAGACAAAGTTGGGGTGGTGTCACAGAACTGTGCTCAGTGATGGAGACACTGGGCTTGAGAGCCCAGGCAGGCTTGAACTCCTCCCTGGGGGCTTAGGCGGTGGCAGGTGGTTGCTCTCTCCTGGTGACACTGTAAGATGGTGCCAAAGGCCTTAAGCTCCCCACCGGAGTGAGCGACCCCAGCGGTTCCCAGCTAAACCTCTCCAGAAGCCACGGTGCAGCAGCTCGGAAGACCCGACCGTAGCTCCAAAGCTCCAGGCAGCCAGAGATGGTCCCTCTCTGCCAGGGAAGCTGCAAATGGCGCCAATTGGACCAATATTCCCACAGGAGTCAGTGACCCCAGCAGCTCAGGGCCAAACCTCTCCAGAAGCTGCGGCACAGTGGCTCGGAAGACCCAAACTCCTCTCCGAAACCCAGGTAGCTGGAGATGGTGGCTTTATGCCAGGGAAGCTCAGCTCTGAGGACCCAGGCAGCCAGAGATGGTCCCTCTCTGCCAGGGAAGCTCAGGTCCAAGGACACAGGCAGCCGGAGGTGGTACCTCTCTGCCAGGGAAGTTGCTTGCTTGTGCTGGAGCCTGACCAGTGACTCTAAAGCCGCTGCTGGGGACCTGCACTCACTTGCTGGCTGTTGCAGGCCCAGGTCGGTGACTCCAAAGCAGCTGCGGGACCAGGCACTCCCGGATGGTAGCTGCCCATGGCTGGACCGAGCCCAGCCTGGCAGAGTTGGTTCCAGAGCAGCAACTGGGGCCCCTTATATGTGATTTGAGTATAAAATATCGTTGAGAGCCATATTCTTGATGTTTGAATCACGAGCAAGTAGGAATCCACGGAGCAAGTAGGAATGCAGACTTCCTCTAGCCTGCCATCTTGAATCTCCCTCTATTGAGTTTTTAACTTGATTTATTGTTTCCTTCATTTCCTTGTTTCTTTCAAGGATTTCTGTTTGTTTTTTTCTCAGAATATCTTTCTCTTTATTGAAATGACTTTGCTTCCTGCAATTGCTCTATTAGCTGACTATTCATAGCCTGAATCTCCTCCTTCCTCACATCATTCTCTTCTCGGATCATTTTAATTATAACATTCTGAACTCCTTTTCTTTCATTCCTTCTACCATACTGTCTTTGGGTTCTCTTGATATATCATCTAGATTTTTGGGGACACTTTCTTCCCGTGCTTTTTCATGTTCCTCATGTATCTTCCCCTCTAGTAGCGCGAACCAAAGGGAATGCAATTTTCCTGTAAAGACTTAGAGTGGCCCTGCAGGTTTCCAGTAACTCACCTGATGTTTGAGAGGTGCTTGATCAAGTGGTGACCCAAGAAAGCTGCTGTCCCACTTCCTCCAGTTTGGGAATGATCAGTGCTTCTGGGCAGAGGCAGCCGTCAGAGCCAGAGACTCCAGCCCCTCCAGACCAGACCTCCCTGGAGATGCCGCACAGTGGCGGGGAAGATCAGAGCCCAGCTCTGCAGACTCATGCAGTCCCAGATGGTCCCTCTCTGCCAGGGAAGCCGCAAAATGGCGCCAAAGGGGCCAAACTCACCGCCGGAGCCAGAGACTCCAGCCCTTCCAGGCCAGACTGCCCAGGAGACAACTCACAGTGGCCGGGAAGACTGGAGCTCAGTTCTGCAGACTCAGGAAGTCCCAGATGGATGCTCTCCACCAGGGAAGTGCCGGAGCCAGAGACTCCAGCCCCTCCAGGCCAGACCGCCCAGGAGACGCTGCACAGTGGCTGCATATAAGATTAATAGGAAGCTGTAGCATTCGCCTAGATATTAACCCTTAAAGTCCTTAGATTTAGACCACCCTGTCCTTTCGACAAGAGCTATAAAGAAGTATTCTTCTTAAGTGCCACTTAAATATTAACAAAAGGAAGTTCCATTTTATATACATTAGATGGGTTAAAAGGTGATATGCTTCATATTTGCCTCCCAGAGATATGTCAAAAACTCGGTTGATCCATCTGCCTGTTTGTCCTTCTTGACCCAACTTTAAGTCATTACATGTGAAAACCTATATAGCTTAAGAGGATGGCATCAACTATTATCATTCCTAGTAAGATGAAAACCAGATCCAGTAAATGGTTTAGTGATGATTTGTTTAAAAATATAGAACTTGATTTGTTTTGATTATACTTAAGCCAATCACATTCCCTTAGATCCTGTACCACCTTCCCCTCTAAAAACCTCAAGTGATTGTACTCGGGCAGAATGAATAGCGAACATGTGTGAAACAGTATAGTCAGACCTTTCAATGAGCTGTGAAAGAGTGAACTTAGAACATAGCTCTGAAACAGTAAAGCTACAAGTAAGACTCAGATCTTCAAGTCTGTGTCCCATTATTCTCATCAACAATGCCTTTCCCCTCATCAAGCTGTTCCACACCCCTGCTAGGGCTGAACCTTGGAAGTTCTCAAGTTGGTATTTTGGTTGTGTTGGACAAAGTTGAGATGTAGAAACCCACTTCTTTTGAATAGAGAATGCAATGCATCCTAGAAAGCTTCTTTTTAAAAACAATAGTGCTGGTGATATTTGGAATGTCATTCCATGCTGAAACGCAACAGTTAAGTCCCAATATGTGCTCAACCTGAACTTCAAAAATGGAAAATGGAGAAGAATCCATTTTATTCCCTGGTGAGCATTTTAATGTTTTAGAACTTGCTGACGCAGTACACTTGCCAGCATATTAATGAGATTATTCCCACCTCTGCATTCCTGAGAGTTGTCTCATCTGCAGGAATACCAACTCTGAAGGAATCTAGGTTTCTGGGGAAGAATGTTTTGCTGTCACCCTTTTTTGCTGTCACCATGGCTGCTTGCTAAATTCTCCCTTTAGAATGGGTTTCCAATTGAATCTGAGATTTTTCCAACTGTTTTATATTCACTTGATTGAACAGAAGAGGAAGGTTGAGTTACCGTATGCTTGGAATGATCTGAAGAGGCTTCATGAGGGACATGACTGCATGTTCTGCAGGCCTGACTGGGGATATGCTTTGCAGGAAATCACCCCAAGGGACAGCTAAATAAATTCTATTAAATTCTGTAGATAGATTTGGAGAACAACCCAGCCAGAAACCTTTGTTGTAAGTCAAATCCCACTGTCTAGGGAGTTATGAGTAGATGTTTTATCCTTATACCTTGTTGGAAAAAGAGAGTTGTATCTCCTCCATGAGCAGACAATTAACTGAGGGAACCATTGAGGCATGTGGCAGTAAGAGAAATAAGTCTTTGTAGGACATATTACATGCTTTGATCTTTGAGACCAAAGGAATTTGAAGGAATCCTTCACACCTGAACACCAAGCCCTTACCATCACAAACTGCTTACAACTATCTCTTTCTTTCCATTCCTTGTGGCATTTTCCTTGAGTAAGTTCAAACCAGCTGGGTCAAATGCATACCACAGAGGAAGTGCTGCACCTTGATTTTCACCTCAGGTAAGTGGGTTCTTGAAGAATTTGGTTTCCCTAGGGAGAGTCACATTCCCTAATTAGGGAATGCCTCATCATCTTTGTGAGGCTCAGTGTGTAGATATACATAGGGAAAAAGAAGAGGTGAATGCTCACAGGGTCTGTGAATCCATGTAAAAAATTTGTTAAGAGAAAAAGTCACCCACATTCATCTTTCAAACTTCCCAAAGATATCATTGGAGTAATTCATCTCAACAGTACTTGCAGTTAGATTATTTGCAGAACGTCCTATCCATTGAACTGTCAATCCTTCATTTCTCCACAAACTGCTACCCTGGTTTTGATTCCACTCAAGAAATGCCTAACTTGTTTCTGAATGCTCCTGAGACATAAGAGCAATAGAAAGGTGAGCTGCAGTATGCAGAGAGGATGGGGCTGGCATGCAGGAGTTTGCTATGGAAGGGCATGGAATTTTCTGG
>JAJEJO010047981.1:88178-109930 GCA_020662805.1 Glaucomys volans
GTGGTACACTCAAACATTCCAGGAACATTCTTCAGCTGGAGATTGCTATGCAAATACAGCAAGAAGTAGGGGCCAGATCCTTCTGTAATCAAATATACTTGTGATCAGCCCATTAATGATCACAAATGCAATTGCTGAGGACCTAACAGCCTTCCCCATTGCTGATACTACCCAAAAACGTACAAGGGGAACCTCATTAATTGTATGCAGATTTAACTCTCCTGGCATATGACCTGGTAGGAAAGGTCTTCTTTCACCACAACAGTTTCATCCAAGCACTTCAATTTACACAAGAACAGTTTTGCATTTGTATCACAGAATGATGAAAAAGAAAAAATAGAGTGCAGCACAATATGGCAAATCTCAATAAAAATATCTTTGTTACAATGCAATGAAACCATAATATGTGTAAAATCCTAACTTGAAAAATAGAGAAAGCAAAGTAAGTATGACAGGTGTGATAGGACTTAGGGGGCAGGAAAAGGAGATCCTATAGCACTTCCTAAGTTCAAGCCCGTATTTGTAGGAATTGCAGTCATCCACAGCAATCGAGTCACATAAATAGTGTCTTTGATATAATGTTTTTCTATATGATTATTTTAGATGGGCTTTCTTAGGTCATCCATTCACTAACATCAGATTTAAATTATTTTCAGTTCCTTGATATAAAAACAGAACATTCCATCTTTCACCCATTCCTACACAGTATCTCATATGACATCTACCAAAAGTAGCAAAAGTCTGAGAAATTGCTTCAATAGTAATGAATTCACTAGAATGAATGTATCTCAAATGATAGTGAGAAAATGCTTCATTAGTTATGAATTCATTAGAATGAGGTTTCTCAAATTATACAGCAAAACCAGGCTTTATATAGCCCTTGTGGCTGATGAATGATATCAGTGGACATTAACTTATGCATTCAGTGCCAATTCATAGAAGTCTTTAATAAATGATGTCAATAAACCTGCAAAGCACAGCAATGTGAGTACACCCAGGACCAAGTGCACCTGGGTTCAGTCTATATCTCTTGGTTCTCAAATTGATGTTATGGTTGTGTTGCATGATGTTGAGTAGTAGAAGCCCACTTCTTTTGAAGAGAGACAGCAGTGCACCCCAGAAATTTTCTCCTTTGTAAACACTAGAACCAGTGATATTTAGAATGTCATTCTAAAGGGAACAATGAAATCCCAAGAGATGCTCAACCTGAACTTTGATATCCAAAACAATATAAGAATCCATTTAACCCTCACTGGCTGCCTAGGTCCTCCATATCCGGCAGCCTGGGTCCTCGGGGCTTAGCTTTCCTGGCAGAGAGGAACAATTTCTGGCTGCCTGGAGCATTGGAGCTGAGGTTGGGTCTTCTGAGCCACTGAGCCGTGGTTTCTGGAGAGGTCTGGCCGGGAGCCACTGGGGTCGCTGTTTCCAGCAGGGAGTTTGGACCCCTTGGTACCGTTTTGCAGCTTCTCTGACATAAAAGGACCATCTCCGGCTGCCTGGGGCTTCAGAGCTGAGGTTGAGTCTTCCGAGCCACTGCGCCATGGCTTCTGGAGAGGACTGGCCAGCACTGCTGGGGTCGCTGACTCTGGCAGGGAGTTTGGACATCTCAGCACCATTTTGCAGCTTCTCTGACAGAGAGCGAACATCTCCGGCTGCCTGGGTCTTTGGAGCTGAGGTCGGGTCTTCCAAGCCACTGTGCCACAGAGTCTGGAGAGGTCTGGTCGGAAGCCACAGGGGTCGCTGACTCCAGCAGGGAGCATGGGCCTTTGGTGACATCTTACAGTGCCCCTAGGAGAGAGCAACCAACTGCCACCGCCTGAGCACCCAGCAAGGAGTTCAGACCTGCCTGGACTCTCAAGCCCAGTGTCTCCATCACTGAGCACAGTTCTGTGACACCACCCCAACTTGGTCTAGTGCCCAGGTCCACACCCTGCCCTGGAGTCTAGCACCTGGCTGTGTCTAATTGTCTATCAACACTAGGCTGCCTCTGCCCAGAAGCATTGATGATTTCCAAACTGGAGGTAGTGGGACAGTACATTTCTTGGGTCACCGCTTGATCAAGCACCTCTCAAACAACAGGTGAGTTACAGGAAATCTGCAGGGACACTTTAAGTATTCAAAGGGAAATTGCAATCCCTCAGATTCACAATACTAGAGAGGAAGATACACGAGCAACATGAGAAAACATGGGAAGGAAGTGTCCCAAACAAACCTAGATGATATAACAAGAGAACCCAAAGAAAAAATGGTAGAAAATGACAGAAAGGGAATTCAGAATGTTCATAATTAAAATGATCCGAGAAGAGAATGATGTGAGGACCAAGGAGATTCAGGTATGAATAATCAGCTAATAGAGCAATTGCAGGAAGCAAAACATCACTTCAACAGAGAGATAGAAGGTCTGAGAAGAAAACAAACAGAAATTCTTGAAGGAAACAAGGAAATGAAGGAAACAATAAACCAAGTTAAAAACTCAATAGAAAGCATAATTAACAGAATAGATCACTTGGAAGACAGAACCTCAGACAATGAAGACAAAATATCTAATCTTGAAAACAACGTCGAACAGAGAAGATAGTTAGGAATCATGAAGGAGACCTCCAAGAAATATGGGTCATCATGAAAAGACAAAATTTAAGAGTTATTGGGATTGAGGAAGACACAGAGATACAAACCAAGGGTATGAATAATCTGTTCAAGGAAATATTATCAGAATATTTCCCAAATATGATGAATGAGATGGAAAATCAATTACAAGAAGCTTACAGGATACCAACGCCCAGAATTACAACAGATCCACACCAAGGCACATTATAATGAAAATAGCTAACATACAAAACAAAGATAGAATTTTAAAGGCTGCGAAAGAAAAGCAACAGATTACCTACAGGGGGAAACCAATATGGATATCAGCAGATTTCTCAGTCCAGACCCTAAAAGCGAGAAGGGCCTGGAACAACATATTTCAAGCTCTGAAAGAAAATGGATGCCAACCAAGAATCTTATACCCAGGAAAACTTACCTTCAGATTTGATGATGAAATAAAATCCTTCCATGATAAACAAAAGCTTAAAGAATTCACAAAGAGAAAGCCTGCCCTACAGAACATTCTCAACAAAATATTCGAAGAGGAAGAAATGAAAAATAGCAATCTCAGTCATCATGGGGAGGTATTACCCTAAAGAGAGAGTCAATCAAAGGAGAAACAAAGTTAAGCTAAAAACCCCAAAAAAGCAAAAATGACAGGAAATACAAGTCATATCTCAATAATAACCCTGAATGTTAATGGCCTCAAGTCACCAATCAAAAGACATAGACTGGCAGACTGAATTAATAAGAAAGACCAACAATATGCTTCCTTCAAGAGATTCATCTCATAGAAAAACATGCCCACAGACTAAAGGTGAAAAGTTGGGATAAAACATACCATGCATATGGACTGAGTAAAAAAGCAGGAGCTTCCATCCTCATTTCAGATAAAGCAGACTTTAAGCCAAAGTTAGTCAGAAGGGATAAAGAAGGACATTTCATACTGCTTAAAGGAAGCATAAATCAGCAAGACATAACAATCATAAATATTTATGCACCAAACAATGGTGCATCCATGTAGGTCAATCAGATCCTTCTCACGTTCAGGAATCAAATAGACCAAAACACAATAATACAAGGAGATTTTAACACTCCTCTCACCGTTGGACAGATCTTCCAAGAAAAAATTGAACAAAAAACCATAGGACTTGATGACACAATCACTAATTTGGACTTAATAGACATATATAGAATGATCCATCCATCAAAAAGCGAATACATTTTCTTCTCATTAGCACATGTTTCCTTCTCTAAAATAAACCATATGTTATGCCACAAAGCTACTCTTAGCAAATACAAAATCATACAGATTCTACGTTGTATACTATCAGATAATAATGGAATGAAATTTTATATCAATGAAAAAGTTAGAAACAGAAACGACTCCAAGAACTGGAGATTAAATAATATGCTATTGAATAATACATGGATAACAGAAGACATTATGGGGGAAATGAGAAGATTCTTAGAGGTCAACGAGAATGAAGATACAACATATTAAAATCTCTGAGATACTATGAAAGCAGTGCTAAGAGGAAAATTCATTGCATGGAGTACATTTAATAAAAGAATGAAAAATCAACAAATCAATGACCTCACATTACAGCTCAAAGCCCTAGAAAAAGAGGAACAGTTCATCACCAAGAGTAGTAGAAGACAGGAAATAATCAAAAACAGAGCTGAAATCAATGAAATTGAAACAAAAGTAGCAATTCAAAAAATTGACAAAACAAAAAGTTGGTTCTTTGAAAAAATAAACAAAATTGATAAACCCTTAGCCACGCTAATGAAGAGAAGGAGAGAGAAACTCCAAATTACTAAAATTCGTGATGGAAATGGAAATATTACAACAGACAAATTTGAAATACAAAACATAATAAGAACATACTTTGAAAATTTATACTCCAACAAAATAGAAAACACAGAAGACATCATCAGGTTCCTAGAGACATATGAGCCACCCAAACTGAATCTGGAGGACATACACAACTTAAATAGATTAATTTCAAGCAATGAAATAGAAGAAGTCATCAAAAGCCTACCAACAAAGAAAAGTCTGGGACCAGATGGATTCACAGCCGAGTTTTACATGACCTTCAAAGAAGACTTCATTCCAATTCACCTCAAAGTATTTCATGAAATATTGGAGGAGGGAACCCTTCCAAACTCATTCTTTGAAGCTAATATCACCCTGATACCAAAACCAGAGAAGGACACATCAAGGAAAAAAATTTCAGACCCATATCTCTAATGAACATACATGCAAAACTCTTAACAAGTTTTAGCGAATCTCATACAAAATCATATTAAAAAGATAGTGCACCATGATCAAGTGGGTTTCATCCTGGGGATGCACGGTTGGTTCAACATCTGGAAATCAATAAATGTAATTCACCACATCAACAGGCTTAAAGTCAAGAACAACATGATTATTTCAATAGATGAAGAGAAAGCATTTGATAAAATACAACACACATTCATGCTCAAAACACTAGAAAAAATAGGAATAGTGGGGACATTCCTTAACATTGTAAAGGCTATCTATGCTAAGTCCACAGCTAACATCATTCTAAATGGAGAAAATTGAAAGCATTCCCCCTGAAAACTGGAACAAGGCAGGGATGCCCTCTTTCGCCACTACTATTCAACATTTTTCTTGAAACTATAGGCAGAGCAATTAGACTGACGAAAGAAATTAGAGAAATACAAATAGGAAAAGAAGAGATCAAACTATCCCTATTTGCTGATGACATGATTCTCTATTTAGAAGCCCCTACGAATTCCACCAGAAAACTTCTGGAACTCATAAATGAATTCAGTAAAGTAGCAGGATATAAAATTAATGCTCTTATATCTAATGCATTTTTACTTGTAAGTGATGCATCCTCTGAGAGAAAAATTAGGAAAACTACTCCATTCACATTAACCTCAAAAAAACTAAAATACTTGGGAATCAATCTAACAAAAGAAGTGAAAGATCTCTACAATGAGAACTACAGAACACTAAAGAAAGAAGTTAAAGAGCATCTGAGAAGATGGAAATTTCTGCCATGTTTTTGGATAGGCAGAATTAATACTGTCAAAATGGCCATACTTCCAAAAATGCTATACAAAATCAATGCAATTCAAATTAAAATCCTATTGATGGCCGGGCGCGGTGGCACACGCCTGTAATCCCAGCACTTGGGAGGTTGAGGCAGGAGGATCATGAGTTCAAAGCCAGCCTCAGCAACTTAGCAAGGCCCTAAGAAACTCAGTGAGACCCTGTCTCTAAATAAAAAATACAAAATAGGGCTGGGGGGATGTGGCTCACGGGTAGAGTGCCCCTGGGTTCAATCCCCAGTACCAAAAAAAAAAAAAAATCCCAATGACAGACCTCATAGAAATAGAGCAAGCCATCAATAAATTCATTTGGAGGAATAAGAGACCCAGAATTGCTAAAGCAATCCTCAGCAAGAAGAGCGAAGCAGGGGGTATCACAATACTAGACCTTCACCTATACTACAGAGCAGTAGTAACAAAAACAGCATGGTATTGGTACCAAAATAGACAGGTAGATCAATGGTACAGAATAGAGGACACAGAGACAAAACCACATAAATGCAGGTATCTCATACTTGACAAAGGAGCCAAAAACATGCAATGGGGAAAAGACAGCCTCTTCAACAAATGGTGCTGGGAAAACTGGAAATCCATATGCAGCAAAATGAAACAAAACCCATATCTCTCACCCTGTGTGAAACTCAACTCAAAGTGGATCAAGGACCAGAGACTCTGCACCTAAGAGAAGAGAGAATAGGTCCAAATCTTCATCATGTTTGCCTAGGACCAGATTTCCTTAACATGACTCCCAAAGTGCAAGAAATAAAAGCTGGAATCAATGACTGGGATAGAGTCAAACTAAAAAGCTTTTTCTCAGCAAAGGAAACAATCAGCAATGTGAAGAGAGAGCCTTCAGAGTGGGAGAAAATCTTTGCCACACACACTTCAGATAGAGCACGAATCTCCAGAATCTACAAAGTACTCAAATATCTTTACACTAAGAACACTAATAACCCCATCAGCAAATGGGCCAAGGAAATGAACAGACACTTTACAGAGGAAGATCTACAAGCAATCAACAGATTTATGAAAAAATGTTCAACATCCCTCGTTATAAGAGAAATGCAAATCAAAACCACCTTAAGATTTCATCTTACCCCAATTAGAATGTCTTTTATCAAGAACACAGGCAACAACAGGTGTTGGCGAGGATGTGGGGAAAAGGGTACACTCATACATTGCTGGTGGGAGTGCAAGTTGGTGCAGCCACTCTGGAAAGCAGTGTGGAGATTCCTTAGAAAACTTGGAATGGATCCACCATTTGACCCAGCTATCCCACTCCTTGGCCTATACCCAAATGACTTAAAATCAGATTGCTGCAGTGATGCAGCTACATCAATATTCATTGCTGCTCAATTCACAATAGCTAGATTATGGAATCAACCTAGATGCCCTTCAGTAGATGAATGGATAATGAAACTGTGGTATATATATATACACAATGGAATATTACTCAGCCATAAAGAAGAATAAAATTTTGGCATTTGTAGGTAAATGGATGATGTTGGAGACTGTTATGCTAAGTGAGATCAACCAATCCCTAAAATCCAAAGGCGGAATGGCCTCTCTGATTAATGAATGATGATGCATAATGTGGGGCGAGGGGAAGGGAGGCAAGAATGGAGGAAGGATAGATAGCATAGAGGGAACGGAGGGGTGGGGTCGGGGTGGGGGGTAAGAATAATAAGAGAATGTGTGACAGATAACATTGCCCTGTGTACACGCATGAACGCACGGATGGTGTGACTCTACTTTGTGTACAACCATTGAAACAATAGCTGTAATCCATTTGTGATCAATGAATCAATAAGTAAATAAAAAAAAGAATCCATTTAAGACCTGTGTGAGCATTTTCATGTCATAGTACATGCTGATGCAATACACTTGCCAGGATATTAATGAGTACCTTACAATCTCTGCATTTCTGAGAGTTGTCTCTTCTTCAGAAATACTGACTCTTATGTCATCTAGGTCATAGTGGAAGCACTTTTTCTTGTCATCACAGCTGCTTGTTGAATAATCTCTTTTGATTTGTATTCCAATTAAATTGAGACTTTTCCAACAATTTTTTGTTCACTTGATTGAATAGAGCAGTAAACTTTGAGATACTGGAGGGTTGGCATGATCTGAACATGCTCATTTTACATAGATGACTGCATTTTGTGCAGGTCTGAGTGTGTGATATGCTTTGTAGAAAGACCACCAAAAGTCACAGCCAAATACTTTCTCTCAAATTCTGTATTTCAGTGTGGAGAACAATCCAGCCAGAAACCTTTGCTGCAGGTTACATCCCAATGTCTAGGGAGTCATGAGGAGACAAAATTTATCCCTGTCCCTTTAAGAGAATAGAGAGCTATAGCTCCTCAACGAGTAGACAATTATCCAAATGGAAGACGGAGTCATGCTGCAGTAGGAGAAGTACGTCTTTGTAGGGCATATTTTATGCTGTGGTTATTGAGAACACAGGAATATGAGGAAATCATTCACACCTGATCACAAAGTCCTTACCATTGCAAACTGCTCACACGTCTTTTTCATTTCAATCCTCTTGTTCTTTTTCTTGAGTAAATTCCTACCAGCTGGGCCAAATACATACCACAATGGAGGTGCTGCATCTTTCTCTTCACCTCAGTTCTGTTGGTGTTTAAGAAAGTTTGTTTGCCTAGGAATAGTCATTTTACCTATTTATGGAATATCTCAGCATGTTGGTGAGGCACAGCGTGTAAGCATGTGTCAGGAATGGGAAGAGGTGATGGCTCACAAGGCCTGTGAATCCATGAATAGTATGTGCTAGGAAAAAAAAATATCTGCATTCAGTTTTGAAACTTCCAGTAGTTATCTTTGCAGGAACTCCTCTCAACATTCCTTGCCTTGAGATTATTTACAGGAAGTCCTACACATTGAACAATTTACCCTTCATTTATCCACAGAATGCTGCTACCCAGTTTTGATTCCACAAGAAATGCCTAACTTATATCCTAATTCTTCTGGACATGAGAGGAAGAAAGAGGTGAGCTCTAGTATCCAGAGCAGAAGAGGATGTCATGCAGGAGCTTGGTTTGGAAGGGCATAGAATTTTCTATCTGATGTAGAATAATAGAGTTTTTTCTCTTTCCGAGGCCTGTTGCTGGGCCTTGGGCAACATGGATTTCCACCAGTGTCTTGGCTGTCATCCTCACTGATCTTCCCATAACTCCTACAGTCACATAGAGGCCATATGACAGCACAAAGGCAGAAGGATTGCCATGGAAACCAGAATGTCTTCAGGTTCTGACTATTGCAGAGTTACTTTCAAGAAAAGCTCTGACCCAGGTGTGCTGGGAAGAGTGAATTGGAAGCAGGCAAGTCCCAGTGGTTCTTTTCTGGGCTATGAATGTGATCCTAATTTATTGACACAGGAGAAGAGGACAGAGTGTGTAGTGGGTTTGTCTCCTTGGGATTTGAGACATCAGACTTTATCCACAAAAGGGACCCTGCTGAAAACTGACAGTTTTCAACATTAAGTTCATGTCTGTGAGGGCACAATGTGTTCAATGGGCCATAGCAAGCATTATGATTTCCTGGGTATGGGGCCCCCCTACAGTCAAATGATCAACCACAGGTGTAGTGGAACTGGGAGAGAAGTGGGGTTATGCAAGAACAGGTGGGTCACCAAGGCTATCAAAACACCAGTGACATGAGCCCACCAAATACTCCTGCTGGTCTGTAACACTTAGTACATTGCTGAGTTGGGAAACTGGCCTGGGGCATTAGCAGCCACTCCCAATGTTGGTCAATAGCATTTCAGAGAAGAGGAGCATTGGGGGTGGCTCAGTGGTTTAGGTGAATTTGAACTGGGAAACAACACACGTACTGTGGTATGATACCAACACTTTCCATGAATGCCCTAAGGGGAGTCAGCTGGATCATGGGTTGTGGGACTTCTAAGTTAAAATGAGGAGTGACTGAGCCCCCCAGTAGGGAGTTCATCACAAAATATTTAGGATAGAGTATAGGAAGTTGCTAGTAATCTAGGAGACATGTTCTATGTTCACTCCACATCAAGGCCCAACCACCTCTGCTGTTGTCTTACAATTATGGTGCACTCAGAAACTGTATTGCTATGAATTTCTATAGGACCCCTTAACTCACACTTTGATGCAGAAGCATTTTCACAATGTGTCTTCACTTAAGATGTAATTCTCTTCAACTTCCTATTGCCAGTCTGAACAAAGAAGTTTTGCACATCTTCAAGGATACCTTCACCATTGGCTTGAAGTTGCCGACTGCAGAACAGTTTCACACACACCAGAAAATGATCCTACAAAATCCTGAAATTGAGGAATAAAACAAGTGCCTCATAAGGGCAGGATGATCACATTGCTACAGTGTACCACAAGAAAATGAGCATGCATCCGTCTGAGAGGAAGGGTAGAAAGAATGGTTGTTGAATACTCAAACAGGGAGGAGAAAAGGATATTTCTTGTGCATTAAATGCAGAAATGTGTTGGAGAGGAAGTCAACTTCTGTGATGGGACTCTAAATGAGATTTTCCTTGTGAGTGATCTCCCCAAACATTCCAGGAATTTTCTTCAGCTGCAAGGTGCTATGCAAATACAGCAAACAGTAGGAGCCAGATCATTCTATAAGCAAGGATATTTAGTGATCACAAATGCAATTGCTGTGGGCCTAAAAGCCCTCCCACATTGCAGACTCTACCCTGAAACTTAAAAGGGATACCTCCTGATGCATATGTAGATTTTGCTTTCCTGGCATATGACCTGGCAGAAAAGGCCTTCCTTTACCACAGCACACACACTCAAGCACTTCGATTTACGCACATACAGATTTACATAGGGACCACTGAATGAAGCCTCTTGAAATAAAGAGTGAACACAACATCACAAATCTAAACAAAAACATCTCTGTTACAATGCAACCATGATGACACAATACATGCAAAATCCTAATTGAAAAAAAGAGAAAATGACAGAAGTAAGACAGGAGTGATATGACTTAGGGTATAGGAAAAGGAGATCCTACAGTATTTCGATATTCCAAGTCCTTATTGATAGGAATTATAGGCATCCACACCAATTGTCCCATGTAACTAATGTCTCTGATTTCATTTCCTCAATAGGATTTCTTTAAATAGGAATTCTTGGGTCATTTCTGCACTAAAATAAGAATCAAATCATTCTCATTTCCTTGATAAAAATCAGAACATACCATCTTTCATGCATCCCTATGCAGCATCTCTTAAGTCATCCCTCACAATTAGAAAAGTCTTAAAAAATGCTTCTTTGATAGTGAATCAGGATCTTGTGTGATATAGGCAAACCAGGCATTACATAGCCTCTGTGGTTGCTGAATGATATCAGTGGAACTTAGCTTACACATTCAGTGGCAATTCAGGGAAACCTTTAATAAATGATGTCTATAAATATACCAAACAATCAAACTGAGGACAAACAGGTCCATGTGCAGCTGGGTTTTCTCTACGTCTCTCAGATTTCAAGTAGGTATTGTGTTTGTGTTGGACAACTTTGAGGTGGAGATGCCCACTTCTTTGGCAGAGAGATCACAGTGTGCTCAAAAATTCTTCTTCTTCACAAACACTAAATTTGGTGATGTTTGGAATGACATTCCCTGCTGAAAGGCAACAATGAAGTCCCAAGATGTGCTCAACCTGAACTTCCAGAAAACAAAAATGGACAAGAATATATTTTAATCCCTGGTGAGCATTTTCGTTTGGGAGAATTTGCTGAGGCAATACACTTGCCAGCGTATTAATGAGACCATTAAAATAACCTCTGCATTCCTGTGTTGTCTCAATCAGTAGTACAGACTCCTAAGAAAGCTAGGCTGCTGGGGAAGTGCTTTTTTCCTGTCAACACAGTTGCTTGCTAAATACTGTCTTTTGAATGGAATTTCAATTAAATCTGAGATTTATCCAAAGGTTTCGTGTTCATTTGATTGAACAGAGGAGGAAAGGTTGAGATACTGGAGGGTTGGCATGATCTGCAGAGGCTCCTTGAGGTAGAAGACTGCATGTTGTACAGGCCTGACTATGTGATATGTTTTGTAGGAAAATCACAATAAGGCAGAGCCAAATAGTTCCTATCGTAGTCTGTAAATGGCTTTGGAGAGCAATTCAGTCAGAAACCTTTGCTGCAGGTCAAATTCCAATGTATAGGGAGTCATGAGTAGACAAAGGCTTATCTCTGTCCCTTTAAGAAAAAAGAGAGATTAGCTACTCAAAGAGCAGACAATTTTCCGAGTGAACCATAGAGGCATGTGGCAGTAATATAAGAAAGGCCTTATATGAAATATTACATCCTCTGGTCTTTGGGACCAAAGGAATTTGATGGAATCTTTCACACCTGAACACCAATCCCTTACCATTGCAAAGCTCTCACAACTTTCTCTTTCTTTTCATTCATCTTGGACTTTCCTTGAGAACATTCTCAGCAGCTGAGTAAAATGAATACATCAGTGGAGATGCTGGACCTTGCTTTTCACCTCAGTTAAGTTGGTACTTGATAAAAGTGGTGTTCCTGGAAAAAGTGTGTTTCCCTAACTATGAAAAGTCTTATTATCTTGGTGAGGCATAATGTCTAAGTACACATAGGGAATGGGAATACACAAAGTCTCACAGGGTCTGTGAATCCATGAATAGTATTACTCAGAAAAAAATCATCCACATTCAGTTATCAAACTTCCAGTAGTTATCTGGAAGGACATCCAGAAGGAACTCCTCTCAACCATCCTTGCAGTGAGATTGTTTACAGAAAGTCCTGTCCATTGAAGTGTGAATCCTTCATTTCTCCACAAAATCCTGCTATCCTGGTTTTGAACATACTCAAGATTAGCCTAACTAATTTACCAGTGCTCCTGAGGACTAAGATCAAAAGATGGGAGAGCTCTAGTATCCAGAGATGAAGGGGCAGGCTTGTGGGAATTTGGTTTGGAAGGGTGTGAACTTTTCTGGCTCATGTAGGAAATTGCAATTTTTTCACTTTCCAGGGCTTGCTGTTGCACCCTGGGCTACATGGCTTTCAATTAATCACTTGGCTGTCATCCTAGCTGCACTGCACATTCCACCTGCAGTCACAGAAAGGCTGTGAGACAGAACAATGGTCACAGTGTTGTCATGGCAGTGGGAAATTCTTCAGGTTCTGGATACTGTGTAGGAGCCTTCAGAAAAATCTCCTGCTCAGCTGTTCTTTGAAGCAGGAAGAGGAATCAAGAGGGTTCCCATGTCTTTTTTAGCCACAAAAGTCATCCTTACCTCTTAACACAGGAGAAGAAGAGTAAGGGTGTGTAGTGAGCACATCTGCTTGGGCTTTGTGACATCCCACTTCATCCAAGATAAGGGGCCCTGCTGACACCTGACGGGATTAAATACCATCCATATCTTTGAGGGGGCAATGTGTTCAATGGGCCAGGGCAGGCATTATAATTTCTTGGTAATGGGACCCCCTGCAGGCAACTCCTCCCCACCAGTAGTAGAGGACCAGAAGTGAAGCGGGGTGTCCCCAGGTAAGTCACCAAGACTAGCACTGGCCCCAGGGGTCTTTCCCTACAAAGACACTTCGGCTGGTCTGCACTCACTCGGAACATTGATGAGTGAAGAAACTGGCCTAGGGCATTAGCAGCCCCTCGCAAGGATGGCCAATGTCATTTCAGAGAAGAGGAGCAATGGGGCAGCTCAGTGAATTTGGTGAATTTGAATTGGGAAAGAACACACAAAATCTTTCCATCAATTTCCCAACAGGAGACAGCTGGAAGCTCTGATTTAGGACTTCTTTATACACGTGAGGAACAGGTGATCTCCCCAATGTGAAGAGGAGGGAGTTCATCACTAAACATTTAGAATGGAGGCTAGAAACCTGTTGGCAATCTAGGAAAGGCATTTGAGCTAAATGCACTGGCCAAACCCCAGCACCTGTGCTGTTTTCTTACAATTATGGTGCACTCAGAAATTCTCTTGCTATGATTTTCCAAGGGGTCCTTTAACTCATACTTTCATGTAGAAATACTTTCAAAATGTGTCTTCACTTCAGGTGTAATTCTCTTTCTCTCCCTATCATTTGTCTGAACAAACACCCTCTGCACATTTCCTAGGACACCTTATCCAGCAGTTCGAAGATGCCAATTACAGGCCAGTGTCACACACCCTGGAGCAATGATCCTCCAAAAACATGAAATTGAGGAATGAAACAAGTGCCTGGTGAGGGCCGATGAACACATTGTTTCAGGGCATAGCATGACAATTGAGCATGTGTCCATATGAATGAGAGGAATGGTAGAAAGTCTGGATGTTGATAATCATACATGGAGGAGTGAAGTATGTTTCTTGTGCACACTTCAAAAGCTGAAGTGTGTCAGAGAGGAAACCTACTTCTGCGTAGGAACTCTTACAGAGGATTGTCCTTGTGAGTAGTCTTCCTAAATATCCCAGGAACTTTCTTCAGCTACAAAAATGAAAATGCAGCAGAAAGTAGGGTGACAGATCATTCAGTAAGAAAGGATAGCTACTGATCACAAGTACAAATGCTGAGGACCAAACTGTTCTCCCCCATTGCAAATTCTATCCTGAAACTTGAGATTCCTCATTAAGCATGTGTAAGCATGTGAAGATTTAGCTTTCCATGCATATGACCTGGTAGGAAAGGCCTTCCTTCACCAGAGCACATGCAGCTCAGCACTTTAATTTAAACAAATCCTTCATTAGTAATTAACATGAACCTCATGTGATACACTGTATCCAGGAATTCCATAACCTCTATGGCTGCTGAATGATGTCTACAGAAGTTAACTTACGCATTCCATGAAAATTCATACAAGTGTTAAATAAATGATGTCTATAAACATGCATATCATAACAAACTTAATACACCAAGGGCCAGGTGCAACTGTGTTTTGTCTACATCTCTCATATTTCAAGCTGTTATTGTAGTTGTGTTGAACAGCGTTGAGATGTACAAGATCACATCTTTTGAAGAGAGAATGCACAGCACCACAGAAAGTTTCTCCTTTGCTACCACTTGTACAGGTGATATTTGGATGTCATTCCTTCTGAAAGGAAACAATGACATCCCAATGTGTGCTCAACCTGAACTTCAAAATCCAAGTATGGAGAAGAATCGATTATAGACCCTGGTGAGCATTTTCATTTTGCAAAACTTGCTGATGCAATACACTTGCCAGCATATTAATGAGAACTTTACAACCTCTACGTTCCTGAGAGGTATCTCATCTTAAGAAATAGTGCATCTAAAGCAATGCAGGTCTCTAGGGAAGCACTTTTAGCTGGCACACAGATGCTTTGTCAATACTACCTTTAGAATGGGCTGGAAATTTAATATGATATTGAATCAATTGCTTTGTGTTCACTTGATTGAACAGAGAAGGTAATGTAGAGACACTGCAGGGCTTCATGACTTGAATAGGCTATTGAAGGTAGATGACTGCATGTTCCCTGACCTGACAATATGATTTGCTTTGGAGGAAAAAACCTCCAATGAACAGCCAAATAATTTCTATCAAATTCTCCAGATACCTCTTGAGAATAATGCAGCCAGCATCCTTTGTTGCAGGTCAAATCCCAATTTCTGCAGAAGGCATCATGATTTAATGGGAATGGGGCCCTGCTCCAGGCAGTTGATCCCCACCAGGTATCATAGAAAAGGGAGAGATACGAAGGTGTTTATGGTCAGGTGGGACACCAACTGTAGCACCGGCCACAGGAACATAGCTCTACGAAGAAAATCATCCTGTTTGCACAATCCTGGTACATTGCTGCTTAGGGAAACTAGTCTATGTTCTTAGCAGCCCCTCAACTTGTTGGCCAATGACATTTCATATCAGAGGAGAATGTGAGGCAGGTTTGGGGTTAGATGAAGTTTGGAATGGAAAACATCACACCAACCCTATTGTGATGCCAAACCTTTCCATTAATGAAAAAATAGGAGAAAACTGAACCCTGAGATCTAGGATTTGTAAGTAGAAATGAGGACTTGCTGAGCTCCCCAATATAAAAAGGAGGGATTTATTCAATGCAATTTATGAAGGAGGCTAGCAAGTTGTTGGCAAATGAGGAGGGACATTCTAGGCTCACTTTGCCAGCCAGGCCCCACCACAACTCTTGCCTTACAATTATGGTGCACACAGCAACTGTCTTGCTATGCCTTTCCAGGGGGCCTATGCACTCACCATTTGATGGAGAAACACCTTCACAATGTGCTTTAATTTAATGTGTAATTCTTTTGAATTCTCTATCACCTGTCTGAGAGATGGCCCACTGGCACATTTCCAAGGGCACCTTAACCAGCAGCTGGTAAATGCAGACTGCAGGTCAGTGTCACAGATTCTGGCAAAAACCATCCTCCAAGAATGGGAAACTGAGGGATGAATCAAGTGCCTGATGAGTAGAGGATGAACCTAGGCCTGGAATGATACAGGAAAACCAGGCTGGACATAACCTCTGTGGTTCCTAAATGATATCAACAGAAGTTAACTCCTGTATTCAGTGACAATTCAAACAAGTCTTTAAAAAATTATGTCTGTAAAAATGTGTAGTAGAAAAAAGTAGAAAATTGTGGGCCACCTGCCACTATGCTTTGTCTACATCTCTCTGTTTCCAATTGATTTTGTGGTTGTGTTGGAAAAGATTGAGGAGTATAAGTCCACTTATATTGAAGACATATTAGAATGTGCCCCAGAAAGATTCTCCTCTGCAACCCCTAGTGCAGGTGATACATTGAATGTCATTTCATGCTGAAAGGCAACAATGACGTCCCAATATGTGTGAAATCCGACCTTCATATGGTGATATTGGAAAAAAATCAATATCAGACCATACATTTGCCAGCATATTAATGAGATCATGATAACCTCTGCATTCCTGAGAGTTCTCTCATCCTAAAGAATAGTGCTTCAAAAGCAATCCAGTTGTCTGGGGAAGCATTTTTGGCTGGCACCACAGAGGCTTACTAAATACTCCGTTTAGAATGGGCTTGCAATTAAATCTGATGCATATCCAAAAGTTTCTTGCTCACTTGATTGAGCACAGGAGGTAATGTGGAGACACTACATGATCTGAAGAAGATCATTAAGGTAGATCACTACATGTTCCCTGACCTATTTTATATGTTTGGAGAAATACCACCTCGATGAAGAGCCAAATAATTTCTATCAAATTCTGTAGATTGTTTTTGAGAACAATGCAGCCAGCATCATTTTTTGCAGGTCAAATCCCAATATCTAGGGAATAATGAGGAGAGAAAGATTTATCCCTGTCCCTTCAAGGAAGAAGTGTGTTGTAACTGCACATCAAGCAGACAAATTTCCATGGGAAGCATAGGGGAGTGTTTCAGCAGGAGAAGTAGGCATTTGCAGGAAATATTATATACTCTTATCTTTGGCACCAAAGGAAATTGTGGAAATAAATCACACCTGAACACCAAGTTCTTACATTTCTAAACTGCTCACATCTTTCTCATTGTTTCATTCCTCCTGGCCATTTCCTTGATGTAAATATAATATAACTTGGACCAAAAGTCATATACCAGTCATGGTGCTGGATCTTGCTTTTCACCTCAGGTATGTTGGTGCTTGTACAACTTGGATTTCCTGGGCAGAGTCTGTTCCTCTGAATAAGGGAATGTCTCTGAAACTTCACCATGCATAGTATATCAATATGAATAAGGAATGAGAGGAGGTGATGGATCACAGAATCTGTGAACCCATGAATAATATTTGCTCAGAGAAAAAAATGATTCCCATTTGTTTTAAAATATCTAGTAGTTTGGGTGGCAGGAATTCATTTCAACATTCTTTTCAGAAAGATTATCTGGAGAAAGTCTGTCCATTGGCCTGTCATTCCTACTTTTCTCCACTCAATGTTGCTACCCTGGGTTTGTTCACACTCAATAAATGGCTAACTTGTTTACGAGAGCTATTGGGAAATGAGAGCAAATGAGTGGAAAGCAACAGTATTTAGATTGGAAGGGGATGGCATATGGGAGTTTGGTATGGAAGCACGTGGAATTTTCTGGCTTATGTAGGAGATGGCAGGGTTTTTCTTGCCCTAGGTTTTTTCCTGGGATTTGAACAACCTGGGTTCACATGAATGGCTTGACTCTCATGCTGGCTGCAGAGCACATAATGCCTGATTTCAAATAAAGGTCATATGACAGCAGGATGGTGTCAGGGTTGACAGGGAAGTGAAAAGCTCTTCATGGGCTGCTGCTGTGGTGGAACATTCAGGAGAAGAACTGGTGCAGCTGTACTGATAGGAGGAAAGAGGAAGCAGGCAAGTCCCATGGGTCTTTTTCATTGCCATAAAAGTGATCATAAATTTTTATGAGAGGAGAGGAGGAATCAGCATTTTTGGGGGATCTGCATCCCTCTGGCTTTGAGAGTACTGATTCCATTCAAGATAAGCGACCCTGCTGAAGCCAGTAAGGCTGCCATACCTCACATGTCCAGGAGGTTGGGATGTGCACACTTGTCCGCAGAAGGCATCATGATTTCCTGGGAATGGGACCCCACTGCAGGCAATTGGTCCTCACTAGGTGTAGTTGACAAGGGAGGGATGTGGGGATGCCTGAAGATAGGTGTGTCACCTAGCCTTGAACAGGCTGCACTGGCATGGCCCTATGAAGACACTCATACGGGCCTGCACAGTCCTTGTATATTGATGGGTTTGGAAACTGGCCTAGAGCCTTAGCAGCCACTTAACAATATGGTCAATGACATTTCAGAGCAGAGAAAAATCCAGTGCAACTAAGTGTGTTAGGTGAAGTTTGAACTGGAAAACATCACACTGACTCTGGCTTGATGCCATACTTTTCCATGAATGCCCAAACAGAAAACAGCTGAAATCTTGGATTTAGGGCATGTAAGTAGAAGTGAGGGGTTGCTGAGCTCCCCAATGTAGAATGGACAGACTTCAACACTATTTAAAGAGGAAGGAGTCTAGCAAATACCTGGAAATTGAGGAAAGACATTCTAATCTCACTCCACTGGCCAAGCCCCACCACTGAAACTGTTGCCTAACAATTACAGTGTCCTAAGGAATTGTCTTGCTCTGGTTTTCCAAGTGACCTTCTACTCACCCTTTGATGTACTCACCCTTCACCATGTGTCTTTACATAAGGTATAATTCTCTTGACCTACATGTTGCCTATCTGAGAAAAGATCCTCTGGCATATTTCCATGAACCCCTTAACAAACAACTCCTTGATGCAGACTACAGGTGAGTGTCACAGACCCTGGCTGAATGATCCTCCAAGAACATGAAACTGAGGGATGATACAAGAGCCTGATGAGGTCAGGATGAACCTGGACCTCAACTGAAACAGGAAAATTAGGCTTTACATAAATTCTGTGGTTCCTGAGTGATATCAGCACAATTTTATTCATGTATTCAGTGATAATTCACAAAGTTTTTAATAAATGATGTCTTTAAAAATGCAAACCAAAAAAACTTCAGTAAATCGAGGACCACATGTAGCTGGATATTGTCTACATTTCTCTACTTTCAACTGATATTCGATTGTGTTGGAAAATGTTGAGGTGTACAAGTCCACTTCTTTTGCAGAAAGACTGGAGAGCACATCAGAAAGTTTCCCCTATGCAAACCCTAGTACAGGTGATACTTTGAACATAATTTCTTGCTGAAAGGCACTAACGAAGTTTCAGTATGTGCTAAACATGAATTTTAAAATGCAATATTGGAAAAGAATAAATTCTAGATCCTGGTGAGAATTTTCATCTTGTGGAAATTGTTGATTCAATACCCTTGCCAGAATATTAATAAGAAAGTGATAAATTCTGTGATCCTGAGAGTTGTGTCATCTTAACTGTGTTTCTAGAGCAATCCATGTCTCTGGGGAAGCAATTTTGGCTGACACCACAGATGCTTGCTGAATCCTCTCCTTTGAGTTTTCTTGCAATTAAATCTGATTCTTACCCAACTGTTTTGTGTTCACTTAATTGAACAGAGGAGGTAATGTAGAGACACTTGTGGGTTGTCATGATCTGAAGAGGGTCTTTATGGTAGATGACTGAATATTTCACGATATGGCTATGTTTTGAAAAAAAAGAACACTCCAATGAAGAGCCAAATAATTTCTATCAAATTCTGTAGATTGCTTTTGAGAATAATGCAGCTAGCACCCTTTGTTACAAATCAAATGCCAATGTCTAGGGATTAATGAGGAAAGTTTTTTCCCTGTACCTTTAAGGAACAAGAGTGTTGTAGCTGCTGAATAAGCAGACATTGATCTGAGGGAAGAATGGAGGCACGTGATCTGTGGAGAAGTAGACCTTTGTAGGAAATATCATATATTCTGATCTTTGGGATCAACAGAAATTGATGTAATCTTTCACACCTGAATACGTAGTTCTTACAATTCCAATCTGCTCACACCTATCTCATTTTTTTCATTCCTACAGTCATTCCTTAAGGAATCTCTAAGAAGCAGGGCCAAATGCATATCCTGGTGGAGGTGCTGAATCTTGCTTTTTACATCGGGCATGCATGTGATTGTAAAAGTTGAACTTCCTAGGCATAGTCTGTTTCTCTGAATATTGTAATGTCTCTGCAAATTCATGGGGCACGGTCTGCATATATGTAAAGGGAATGGGAATAGGTGATGGATCACAGAATCCATGAAGCCATGAAAAATATTTCCTCCAAGAAAAAATGATTCCCATTTATTTCTCAAACACCCAGTAGTTATGTTTTCAGGAATTCCTCTGAATGTTCATTGCAGTGAGATTATTTGGAGAAGGTCTTGTCAATTGAACTGTCAGTCCTTCATTTCTTAGCAAAATGCTGCTACTTTGCTTTTGTCACACTCAAGAAAATGCTAAATTGCTTACTAGTGCTCCTGGGATTTGGGAGAAAAAAAGAGAACTACAGTATTTAGAGTGGAAGGGGCTGGCTTCCAGCAGTTTGATTGGGACACGCATGGAATTTTCTGGCACATGTAGGAGAATGGAGGTTTTCTCGTGCCCCAGGGCTTATTGCTGGGCCTTGCACAATTTGGGCTTCCATGAATGGCTTGTCTGTCATTCAAGCTGCACAACACATACTGCCTGAAGTCACAGAAATGCCATAGCATAGTGACATCATGGTTGCCATGGTAACCAGAACCTCTTCATGGGGGTGCTAATTTGGAAGAATCTTCAAGAGAAGGGTTGGTCCAGCTGTGCTGGCATGATGGAAAGGGAAGGGGGCAAGTACAAGGGGTCTTATGTTTGCCATAAAAGTGATCCTAATTCTTAGTATAGGAGAGGCAGTGTCAGCATGTGTTGTGGTCCAGGTCCCTCTGGCTTTGATACATCTGACTCCATCCAAAAAAGGGACCCTGCTGAAGCTAGTCAATGTGCCATACCTTCCATATTAGTGAGGGGTGATGTGCATACTTGCCTGCAGAAATCATTAATATGCTGGGAATGGGGACCCCCTGCAGTCAATTTGTCCCTATCAGGTGTAGTGGACCAGAGAGAGATGTGGGTGTGCCCGAGGACACGTGGGTCACCAAACATATCATAGGTCACTGGGCATGGCCCTATAATGACACCCAACCTGATCTGCACAATTCTGGTCATTGCTGGGTCGGGAAACCTGCCTAGGGCCTTAGCTGCTGAGCTTCCCAATGAAGAGAATGGGACATAATCACTATTCAATAAGGAAGGAGTCTGGCAAGCAAGGAGATAGACTCTATGCTCACTCCACCACTCAGGCCCCAGCTCTTAAAATGTTGCCTTACAATTACAGTGCACTAAGAAATTGTCTTGCTATGATATTCCAAACGACCCTTCTGCTCACTTTTTGATGCAGAAGCACCTTCACAATGTGTCTTCATTTAAGGTGTAATCCTCTTGTCCTATCATCTGTGTGAGAAAAGGCCCTGTGGCACATATCCATTGACCCTTTAACCAGCAGCTTGTAGATGCAGACTACAGATCAGTGTCACAGTCCCTGGCAAAATGATCCTCCAAGAATGTAAACTGAAGGATGAAACAAGTGCATGATTAGGAGGGGATGAAAATGGACCTCTATT
>JAJEJO010047990.1:0-70065 GCA_020662805.1 Glaucomys volans
TTTTTCCCTGATTTAGGGTGCTCTGAGGGGCCATCAGTCTGTCATTGGCCTGGAGGAGAGGGAACACTGTTGCCTTGCAGGGGAGAGGGGGCTGGGCCAAGGGGGAGCTATAAATAGTGTCTTCCTTTAGTCCAGGGGGAGGGACAACCAGCAGGAGCTGCCTGAGGCTCTCCTGCTTTGCCTCTTGCTAGCCTCAAAGGGGTCATATTGTTCTACCTCCCTCCTAAGGGATTATCCAGTTTGGGGAGGGCCAGAGGCTCATTTGGGAAGTTTTTCATATGATGTGGTCTTAGCTCTTAAACCAGAATTTCTACGACACCTACCATGTACCTGAGCTGGTCCTGAGCTTCTCTAAGCACCTACTGGGTACTCTGTTTTGCTCATGTCTCTCTGAGCCCTTTCTCTGTGCCGGGACTGGTCTTGAATCACTTTGAGTACCTACTGTGTGTCCTGTGCCAGAGTAGAATCAGGAAATACAGATCAGAGCTCATAAGCTGCTTCTCACATGGTTCTATACCCCCAAATCAGAACCTCACACTCTGTGAGCTCTGGGCTACTGGGGACAGTCCCTTTTGGAAATGGCCAGAGGAAGTCGGGATTCCTAGGAAGTCCCCCACCTCCAGCAATGGCAGCATTAGGTGGGGGAATAAAGAAGAAGAGAGGTAGTAGAAAGCAGCAGGCCCTGCTACAGCCTGCCTGTCCCTATATACATGCCTGGGTATAGGGCTTGTTGATATGTGTGCTTCTGTGCATGCATGTGCAAGCTTGTGTACATTGGTGTGTGAGTCTGTGTGGCATGCATTGAGCACACCCCATCCTTATGCTGTGAATGGTGGTATATTGGTTCTACCAGAACTCAGCAACAGATAAAAGGACTGGGAAGAGTTTGAGCCTTGAGAACTAAGGGTGAGGACTTTGACCATCCCACAGCTGTGACAGTGGGAGGGGACTCAGTGGTCAGTGCAGAGAACTCCCTGGGAGCCAACTGGAGTCAGGCCAGCTATGTTCACAGTGGGGAGAGGCTGAGCCAGATATGTTCACCCATGAGTGTACAGTGTGCACACGCAGCACACTTCCCATGCCTGAAACAGGAGAGCTAGCACACTTTGGGATGCCCTGAGGAAGGAAAAGCCATGAGAAACAGTCATTTTACGGGGTACCTACTAATGCTGGGGGCAGGGGGTATGCAGAGAGTTAGGAGGGAATTTCAACCAAGTGAATGACCAAGAACCTGGGTGTAGAGGTGGGAAGTGCTGCAATAGTATAAAGGTATGGGAGGTGAGGTTTTGAAGGCTGGGAATTGAGCTAAGTTCTTCCTGTATTGTGGGTTGGCTCTGTGATCTTGGACAGACTCTCAGTTTTCTTCCTAAGAAATAAGGCTATTGGAGGGGAGATGGTGAATACCTTTAGAGCAGATGTAGACCCTGGCTTTTGGAAGAGTCCCAAGCCCTGACATTGATCTATGGCCTCCTAGATGAGTATGTGGACATGGGAGGGTGTGTCTGGGTCAGCCCAGGGTCAGTTGGGGAAGTGTGGGAGGTTACACAGCTAAGGTGTTTCCTAGGAATCAGGTTCATACTGTTTGGATGTGGAAATAGTCCTGGTCCCCCTGTCTTCCCTGCCTGTCTCCACACCTAGCTCTTGACTAACATCTAGGTAGGCTATGGAAGAAGACAGTAGGCAGGCCTTCTGAGGTGCTACATAGAGGAGATTGTCTCTACCATGAGTGTTGGACAGGGTGTGGGTGTGTGGCAATGATGTTTTGGAAGCCGGGATTGCCCCCAAGATGGCCTTGGCAGTGGCCAGGAGAGAGACAGGAGGGTTGACTTTTTCAAGAACAGAATGAGTGACTTTGGGGAACTAGGAAGCAGGTGGGTGATCAAAGGGACCCAGAGGGGAATGGGTGGATAATGCAGCTGGAGAATGAGGAAAGAGGAAATGGTCGACCCTGCCTAAGGCAGGGCATTCCCCAGGGTAGGCAGCTGGAGATGGTTTCAGGAAAGGTCCAGGTAGTCCTCCAGCATTTAGACCTTCTGAACCTTCATTTCCTGTGAAGTGGACAAGACGTTTCTATCAGTCATCTTAAGTGCATGGAAGAGGGTGCTGTACGATCTGACAATGAGGTCAGCCTTCTTCTCTATGCCTGGAGCTTCTTTTTGGGCACACGCTGGGGAGAAAACTTGAGGTTGCAGGGACTCTGCTAGGGATGTGATGGAGGACATTACTAGAGGGCAATGTGATACAGGTTCAAGCCATATTTGTGAAGGCTGGGGCAGAAAGTGTACCAAATTCAGACACGCAGAGTTGGCAGTCAGAGGAGGCATGAGTCTACAGGGGCGGATTGGGTGCCAAATACATCAGAGTCAACCAGAGGGGTTCCTGAATTTCTGGATATCTCCCTTGCCCCCAGTGCATTTGCAAAGACAGAAGGGGAATGAGAACACTAATGCGTTTTGGAACAGATTTCTCGGAATGATTGACACAATCTCTTAAGATTGATGACCAGCGCACCCATTTTCCTGAAGAAGAGTAAGAAATTTATTTTAAAAATGATGAAAATTTAATTGGTAAAAATGAACTCCCTGGCAAGAGAATTAAGATCTGGCCAGGGTTTAATAAGTCTTCAAATAACTCGGTCACAAGATTCTGCGCATTTGCTCTAGGAGGGCAGGGGTTTAGCCTATGCTCCCCAGTAGCCAAAGCCAAGAGAAACTCCATCGACTCTGACTGAGATCTGTCTTTGTACTTTGGATAAAGGATCTCTTCCTGCGAGGTTGAGCAGGTCGCTTTTATAGACCGGGGAGAGCAGATGAGGTGGTTCAGCGCGGGGCCAGGAGGGCGCTGGCAGTTAATGGCAGGGACAGCAGGCCAGTGGTTGGAGCCATGCAGGAGCCGCCAGGCTGGTCCTAATTAACCCGACCCTGCAGATCACGCGAGCCTCGCTCCAAAGCACGCAAACACTTTCCTCCTAGGAAACTGGTGGTCTAGAGGTCAAGCTCAGCAAGGAGCAGAAGCCCCGCTTGCCGTGGAGGCGGGGCTCGCATTCCCTGGGCGGGGACCATGAAGACCTATACAAATCAGCAGAGTCGGGTTGAGTGTAAAGGGTTCGCGCATCCGGGGCGGGGCCTGCATAATCCGGGCCTTGAACCTGTTGGGAGTTGAGCATGCGTGTTCTCAATCCTGGCATAAAGGACGGGGTGTGCTTGGTCCAAAAAGGGCCGTAGGAGAGTTGGGCATGCGTAGTCAGAGCTTGGGCCTTCTGTTGGGGTGGAGCCTATTTATTCAGGGGCGGGACCCAAGGGAAGATGGACCATCGTTGAAGAGGGGCGGGGCCCGAGGGGCGGGACCTCGGGTGGCTCCGGGTGGCCTGGTTGCTGGGTCCTTAGCGTCGCAGTCCGACTCATCTCGGCCCGGGGATGGCGTCCCCACGGGAACTGACCCAGAACCCACTGAAGAAGATCTGGATGCCATATAGCAATGGGAGACCTGCTCTGCACGCCTGCCAACGTGGTGGTGAGGGGAGGGAGGTGGGATGGGTGAATAGACCGCTTGGGTGGGAGTCTCTGGTGGAGGAGAATAGGAGACAGGTGGGGAACCGTGGCAGGTAAGGCTATTATGACTGGTGGGAGGTGTCGGGGTTGTTGGCGTGGGGCTGGGGACAGGTGAAGCGGCGGTGACCGTGGTGGGCTGAAGTGTGGTGAAGCAGGGTATGTGGGGCTATCTGTGCTTGATAGGGTAGGTCTGGCCACCAGCACTTCAGGGAAGGCACTGGCTCCTTTGCTCCCCCTCTGTACCCAGTGCCTGCCACTAAGGGAGGACTCCTTGGGAAGGGCCCCGCCCTTTCCTCTCTCCTGGCCAGAGTGGGCCAGGTGGTCTGGCAGAGAACTGAGCTGTGTGGCTTCTCTGAGCCCAAAGTTTCAAAAGCCTAAGTAGGGACTAGTTCTCCAATAGGAAGATGGGTACACCTTGGCCTTAAAACCAGGTTTTGAGAGGAACTTTAGGGAATTACAGATGTGGTCAAGATAGAGGCAGAGAGACTACAATGCCATATGGGCCCATTTTTGTGTCCATGGGGATGTAGCATCCACATGGATTTATGAGTGAATAGTAAAACTTGAGAGAGGAACTTCTAGAAGATATGCTGGAATTTGTGGAATTGCTAAGTGATACCTCTCCTGGAGTCCTGGGTCTGTAGCTTTTTATTACCAAGGAAAAGAAAGATTTGTTTTAGAAGTAACTGAAACATTTTAATGGATTTGCAACTTGGCAAGGATCTCAAAGAACATCTAGTTCAACTGGTGGTGCAGATATGGAAATGGATATTGGGAGATTGTCTGATGTGCCAGGGTCTCCCTGTACTCCTGACCTCTGCTTGTGTGTGATAAGGCAGGGAGGAGGATGCTCTGTGCTGGTGCTGCCAGGTCATACTATGGCCATTCCTTTGACCCTAATGTGAGTCCCCCAGGAGAGGTGTGTGTGTATCTGATCACACTGTGAGTCCTGGTAAGGGGTGGCCATGGTTCATAAGCTGACTAAGTTCTGGTGGGGACTTGGCCGTTCAGGATCCACATTCTGAGTCATGAGGGACTATGGCCACAGCCTGGCAGTCCTCCTTAGACTTTTCTGGAGGTGTGATGACTGAAATTCCTCTCTCTTATTCTTCTAACCAGCCTGTTAGGGCATTGGTCCTGACTAGGGGCAGCTACTTGTATTCAATAAAGGGAAAGGAGCGAGAGCCTTGATTTTGGAGGTAGGAATACTCAGGGTATGTCCTGGCTCTGCTGTGTGGCCTTGGGCACAGAGATGACCCTCCAGACTTTGGGATCCTTGTCTATGGGATGAGATAGTCATAATCTTTGATCCATGAAATGACTGAGGACTGAGGGGTGTCCTTTGCTGCCACTACCCACACTCACAGTTGGCAATTCTTCCCCTGCTTGATAAAATTCAGAGCTACCCCTGAGGGCCCAGAGCTCTTACATTCCCCATCACTGACCTCTCAGCTCAGACCCAGAGGAGCTCCCAGGGTGGGGTCAGTTAGGGCTGGGGATAAAGAGGGGAACCAGGGAGCATGGCAGGAAGGGCACTTTTTCTGTTGAATTTTCTCAGCCAAAAGGTTGCAAAGTGACGAAATTCTTCCTGTTTGAGGACAGAACTAGTGTGTGCATAGGGCAATAGGAGGAGAGAGGACTTTTTGTCTCTCTGAATGGGACCACCACACCATCTCTCTCTATCTATATCTATCTATATCTATATCTTTATCTATATCTGTCTATATTTGTAGATATAGACAGATATAGATATATCAACTCTTTCTTCCCTAACTTGGCCTAAGGAGGTGGGAACAGGTACAGTTCAGAAATCTCTTCTAGGCACATGTGGTTGCCCCTTCAGTGGAAGTGCCAGGAAGTAGGTAGCAGGCACTGTGCATTGCCAATATGTTCTAGGCTTCTTGTCTCCTAGGGCTCCTAGGACCTTCAGCAGGTTTACAGGAAAAGCACCAGTGAGGGAAACTGCATATGTTCAATGTTATAGGCAGTGTGTTTTGCTGCCCTATTTGCTCAGTATTGGGGTCCTTGTGGGCTCAGAGCTGCAGTTCTCTCTGCACACCCCAGCTAACTTAGTCCATGTGCTGTCTGTTTCAGGGACTATAGTGTGTTGCCTCCTTATCATGACTGCAATTTCTTCACTGCTGGAATTTCCTCAGCATTTTGCTGTTGTAAGCAGGGCTGTTGTGAATATACTTGAACTTTGGTTTTCTTTGGGTCATTTCTTGGGAGCTTATCTTGAAGAGTAGAGGTGATAGCTAATTTATAGTCTTGTTTTGTACCCAGGCTTGATTTGCTGCCCTGACTGCCCACCTTGCAAATTGGTGGGACAGGGGAAGGTAGACACTGTCACCAAATGGTGTCAGAGAAAGTTAGCGCTGTGGGAAAAGGCCAGGGTCATCTCTGGGAAGATGTGAGGGGCAGGGGATGCAGAAACCTAACCCTGAGGTCATGGGATTTTTATCCCGAGGAAGCAGTGAAAGGGGGTGGCCTTGTCATGAATCCTTCCTGGTTAGTGGCTGATGTTCTACCCTTGAGAACCATGGCTAGCCTGACCAAGAATTGTTCAACAACACAGGCCTCAGTCATCGGCTTACCCTGAGGATGCAGGACCTTGCCTAACTTGTATTCCTCTCATCTAGGCTAAAGCTGAGGTTTTTCTGCATGTTTCTTCACTCTTGCTCACTGTTGGTCTGTGGTCCATAGGGTTCCTTCCTTTTCTTCCCTTGGGTTTGCAGGTTGGATCACATTTGCACAAAGGTCATGCACAGGAGTGATGAAAACCTGCTGGCAAGGAGGGACCTTTGCTTCTCTGTAGGTCCTTTCAGGGACCAGTTTGTTGCCTCCACACCCCAAATCCCAAGTACAGTTAGTGCCAAAGTACACCTGCAACCTTAGCCAGGTGTGCTGCTGGGATGAGATAGAGGTCAGCTTCCTTTAAATGGTTTGGTTTGAACATGAGTTTAGTGCTAGATTTTGCTGAGAAATTTTCATCCCATTTCATAGGTGAGGACACCAAGGCTCAGAGTTGCCAGTGTCAGAGTCAAGATAGGAATCTATGCCTGTACAATTCCTGACCTCCAAGCCAAGCTAAGAGGGAGACAATTTGAGGGGAGGATTACTTGTTGAAGGCAACTGCAGAACCAAGTGAGCAGAGTAGGGTGGTGAAAGTTCCCTGTATCTGTTCATCAGTCTATCTGCTATGCTTTTACTGGCCCAGGTCCTAAGGATGATGAAAGAGACGCTTTCTGAGGCTTCTAAGGTGAGACTGCATTTGATCCATTGAAAGCTGAGATGGATCACACGAGTCTTGCAGTTCTGGGGCCTTGGTGTCTGTTCTAGCCAAACAAGGCTCAGGGGAGTGGCTCTTCCCTACCTCTAGCCTTGGCAACTTCTCAGGTTGGCACCCTGACCTGTTGGTACATGATATGGTGGTGGACAGACTGTCAGAAGGACTGTCCTTGTGGGCACTGGTCTAGGCTACCAGGGTGGCCCTTACCCTGGTAGACTACTAGATGCCTCACTGCTCCTGCATATTTCTTAAACACAAAATCGGTGCTAGGCATCAAGACCCTAAGTGGCTCACACACTGCAGGCCTGCTTCTGCTCCAAGTGATCAGTTTGGAGAGAACAGACTCATTAGTAAAGTGACCAGGGGGCAAGGGTGCACAAGGTGGGCATGGAAGTGCCTTGGGGAAAGGACTTTTTGAGGAAGCAGCTTTTAGGCTAAGCTTTGATGATGAGAAGAAATTCACAGGGAGGGCAAACTGTGAAACTGTGTATGCTTGGAGCATTGAATGATTGTTGGGATGGAAGAGACATGAGAATGTTAGATTCCTGGGTGAGAGAGACAGGCACTAAGTACCTGTTGGGTCTTTCATGCAGTGTATCTGGTTGAGCTTTATATTTGCTGGTATACATCAGGGTGAGAAGGGCTGGTAAAAATCCCCGTTGTATCCACCAGAGCCAAGACGGCTCTGGGGTACAGGGATCTGCCAGTTTGAGACTGGGTGTGGGGTTCTTAGGGGGCTGTCTGATGCCAGTCCTGTGCCCTGAAACTGAGAGACTATAGTCAGAGAGGGAGGGACACATAGGAGAGGTCCTGGCTGTATCTGACACTGTACTGCTTGCTTTCCAGTTTGCATGACCAACTGCCCAACGCTCATTGTCATGGTGGGCCTGCCTGCCAGAGGCAAGACCTACATTTCTAAGAAACTGACCAGATACCTGAACTGGATTGGTGTGCCAACTCGGGGTAAGCATTCCAGGGGACGCTGGGGAATTTGTGGGGGAAGAAGAAAGAGAAGCCTGGATGTTGGGGAAGGATCCTCATCAGGAGTTGGTAGGGTTACTGTTCTGTGAAAGCTGAGCTTCTCCTTCCCCTCAGAATTCAACGTTGGCCAGTATCGCCGGGACATGGTCAAGACGTACAAATCTTTTGAGTTTTTCCTCCCAGAAAATGAAGAGGGCCTGAAAATCAGGAAGTAAGTGTATTGCGGGCTGGGGAACACTGTTGTTGAGAAGACTAACAAGCTACTGCCTATTTGCTGAGAAGCCCCAGTAGCTTCTAGAGCCAATGGCTGGTGAATGCCTAAGGTGTTCCCTGAGCCCTCGCCTTGCTCTGCCTCAATGACTGTGTCAAGGCCATTCTCTGGACCTCTGAGGATGTGGTGGGTTGGGATGTGATGGATCTGGAAATAAGAGGAAATGGTATGTAGTCTCTTCATGGCTGGCCTATACCTACCCTGTGTTAAGGACCCTTGGTAAGGGCATCCTATAAGATTGGAGAAGCAGCTTTAAGGAGGGGAGAGACAGATTAGAGGTGGCTGCACTGAAGGACAATCATGTTTGTTTTACCCCAGGCCCTCCGTGGGGGTGGCTGTTGGTGGCAAGGGGAACCCTTGATGGTGAGGGATATAGGCTTCAGGGGTAGAGCAGGGTGGGGCCTTTCCTCTCTTGCCCCAAAATAAGCCCCTTCTGTGTATTTGGAGCATGTTTGCTATGTGCTTGGCATGTTCTTGGCATCTGTGGGTCAGCTTGGCTTTATTTTATTTTATTTTTTTAATTTTTAGTTGTAGATGGATTCAATATCTTTAATTAATTAATTTATTTATATGTAGTGCTGAGGATTGAACCTTTACACTTGCTAGATAAGTGCTCTACTACTGAGCTATAATCCCAGCCCTTGGCTTTGTTTTGAAGTGGCCCAGATGCTGCTGGGTGTGTTGTTCTCACTCCTACTCTTAATGATATAGAAATGTGTACATGATACCCTCACCCCATTCAGACTTGAACTAACACACTTTCTCCAAGTAGCTGAGCATGACTGCTGTTATGAAGAGTTATGCTGTGCTCTTCTTGGCAGGTGTCATCAGGGTGATCACAAAGCCCCTTGTCAAGCTAGGTGTAGTGGTACACACTCATAACCCAATGACTCATTGTCTGAGGCAAGAGGATAACAAGTTTGAGGCAAGACCCTGTCTCAAAAAAAAAAAAAAAAAAAAAGACTGGGACTCTGGGAATGTAGCTTGGTGGTAGAGTACCCTGGATTCATTCCAATCTCCAGTACTACAAGCAAAAAAAAAAAAAAAAAAAAAAAAAAAGAAAAAGAAGAAGGATGAGGGGGAGGGGGAGGGGGAGGAGGAGGAGGAGAAGGAGGAGGAGGAGGAGGAGGAGGAGGAGAAACAACATCTGGAAAAAAACACCTGAAGCCCCTGTCAGCCTTGGATGGCAGAGACTTGCTCTGGGTTCTGGGCTCAGCCATCATGGTAGGGCAGTGAGCAGAGGTTGTCAACTCCAGTGACTTGCCCAAATTAAACCTAGCCTCAAGGTAGAGGTCATGAGGCTGCCCCCTAACCCCCAGGTGCCACAAAGGTCTGGATACTAGGCTTTTCATTCCTTCTATGGCCACCAGGGGGCAAGAACTCCCTGCTGTGGGATTTGGACCTTCAGGCCACTTTGCTTCTGCTTCTTTAGGACTGGGCCAGGTTCATTCACCAAGAAGAGGGGTCTTGATATTTCGGTTTTTGTAGCCAACTTGCAGGTAAAACACAAAGCAAGACCCTCTGGTGAGGTAGAGTCAGAAAAAAGTAAGAGGAATCTGAAGATCAAACAACTAGGACTTTACTCTTAGGCTGAAAAAATGAAAGTATAGATAAAAAAATTAAGTAATTTGCCTATCTCTAGATCTTACAAGAGAAATGGATAAAATAGGAAAGACTTTTCTATGTGCCAATACATTTTGCAGCAATGAATAAAAAGGCTGAAATGTTCTGAAGATAGTGAAGTTAGTAGTCCATTATGGGTGAGGGTTGCATATTCTTGAGGGTCCTATGGACATGGGCCGAGAGACAGAGATGGTGGCATCTCCTCCAGAAGGAGTGGTTTGGGGAATTCTCTCTTCCAGAACAGGAAATTGAACATTAAGCCTGATGTTGCACTGGCGAACATAGTATCTCTCTTCCCCCACCACGAGCCCCTGACCTGCATGTACACAAGGAAATGTCTTGTTTTAAAAGTACTTATTTTGATAATCAGGGAAAAATTCATGACAGTTAGAAATCATAAATAAAGCAAAATGGCAGCATGGATTTATGCACAATGACACAATGAGGGGGAAAGTACAGAAAAATGGCATTTAAAAAAAATTCCTACTAGCTGGGCATGGTGGTACACACCTGTAATCCCAGCAACTTGGGAGGCTTAAGCAGGAGGATTCTAAGTTAGAGGCCAGCCTCTGCAACTTAACGAGGCCCTAAGTAACTTAGTGAGACCCTGTCTCAAAATAAAAAAGGAAAAGGGCTGGGGATGTATGTCAGAGGTAAAGTGACCTTGGGCCCAATCCTTAGAACCAAAATAAATAAATTAAAAAAAAATTCCTGCTGGACTCAGTGGTATACATGTTTAATCCTAGCTACTTGGGAGATGAGGCAGGAGTATCACAAGTTCAAGACCAGTCTAGGCTACATAGTGAGAGCTATGTCCCAGTGGGGGGAAAAATTCTTTTTTTTTTTTTTTTTTTTCCTGCGGTGCTGGGGATTGAACCCAGGGCCTTGTATTTGTGAGAAAAAAAAATTCTTAATGGTCAGAAGTGCATAGGCTTCACTCTATAGGAGCAGAGTTAACTAAACACTGAAAATTATTGCCAGAAAAAGAAGTAAAACCTTGAAAAGTGAAGGGATCCTAGAGCTGTCCTCTCTCCTATCTTGGATAGGGTGAGTTGCTGCCTTTCTGAAGCTGGAGTAGGCTGCTGGGATGACTCTGTGTTTTTCCTCCTGAAGGCAGTGTGCCCTGGCAGCCCTTTGTGATGTCCGGAGGTTCCTCAGTGAGGATGGGGGACATGTGGCGGTGAGTGTGACACCCTGGTGACAGCTGGGAGTGAGATGTCAGAACCCATACACATGTATCTACTCCTTTTCACATCAGGCATCTGGAAAGGGAAGTGGGGAGCATGTGTCCTGGATGCCCCTGTGTAACAGCTTGGGGAGGAGGTTTGGCGTGGCTATGAAGGATGAAGCCAGAGGCTGCACATGGTCCAGGAGTTTCCCTAAAGGCTGTGACTGCATTTAACCCAGCAGGACTTCCCTTGGGCAGTCAAGGCTATCATCACACCTAAGTCTTTGACACATGTGATTTCTCCAGATGTGGGAAGTCCTGCCTAGCATTTACTACCTGTTTCAGGAACCAGCTGAGTCCCAGAAAGGAAATTCTACCTATGTGGTAACCCCTGCACTCTGATGGAATGGTGGGACAAGGCTGAGCTGGAGTGTCAGCAGGCAAAGGTCCTAGTTCAGCCCTATACTTTCAAACATGGGAGCTGTTCTTTCCCTTCTGCTTTCTTTTTTTTTTTTTCTTATAAAAGTATCAAATTTATTTCAATATCTGCTTTCATTTTTAAATTAGAGCTGTTGGACAATTAACTTAAAATTCATTCTCAGAGGTACAGAAACATTAATAAGCTATTAAATACAGTGAATAAAATTACTGGACCATGCATTTAGAAAAGCCATGTTTAATAGCCAAAAGTTCCAGTTATACTACTTAACTGAAAGATCCTTTAGCTCTGTACTTCCAGTTGTACCACTCTCATTTTGAATACAATTTATCCTATTTGTGCAATTATTGCTATACCCAACAAAATCTTCCCAAATTTTAAGCCTTTCTTTATCATTTAAGAAGTTATGACTAAGCTGTTAACTCTATAAAAGAAATATCAAATTTTAATTTTTACCTCAGACTTCTTGGATCAAAAAAGCACAGGACATCACTATGAGTTAAAGAATGGAATAAAACCAAAAGTGCCATTTATATAACCAACAAATTATCTGATAAAACTTTTTACCTACTGTACTGTTCTAGTTAACACAAAAATAAACTGGTTCCAAGATACTACAGCATTTGGCATTTTTACTGCAAGCTTTTTTATTCTTTTCTACTCATCTCTTAAGAAAATGGCAGTGTTCATAAGTACAAAAACTGTTATAACCAGAAGGTAGTATTCTACATAATCAAGATAAGAGAATTCTTTATAAAATTAGGTTTTTAAAAATGAGAATGTCTTGATAATTGCCAGTTGTCTCAAAGGCTAAAATTTAAAAAAATGAAGAAAATAGAGCTATATACTCATTGATTAATAGTATTTTACTTTGAGAAATCCAGAAATGATTACATTCCAAGGAATAAGCAATAATGATAAAAGATGTGATTAATATACTCTATCTCCTTTAAGCCAAATCAACCTTTTCACCTCAGAGAGGATAATTCTTTTATATTTTTAACATCCTTTGACCAGAACAGGATCCCATTTTAAGCTACCATTTGAATAAAGTTCATAATCTAAACTCATTTTTCTCCATAGGATGTTTTCATTTCAGTACAAAAGATGCAATGGCAAATGACTTATCACTTAAGGAGAATTTTTAAGAATTTTGCAGGTTGGGTATCCCATTTCTGAACTGCTTAGGACTAGAGTGTTTGATTTTTTTAGATTCTGGAATATTTGCACATACATTAGATATCTTGAGGATAAAACCTAAGTCTAAACACAAAATTCATTTGTTTTATATAGCTTGAAGGCAATTTTATACAATATTTTTATATAATATTTTAACATACTTGTATTTTGACTAAACCCTTCAAGAAGTCAGGTGTGGAATTTTCCACTTGTGGCATCATGTTGTGCATAAAAGGTTTTGGATTTTGGAGCATTTGGGGTTTGGGACTTTCTGATTAGGGATATTCAACCTGTGTAATAAATGCTTATTTATAATAATTGCCAGTAGATACCAACAAACTTCTATACCCAAGCCTAAAACTACAGTATTGAGGTCAAAACTAACATGATTCTTCTATATGGTCAGATTTCATTTACTAAATAATACTATCACGAAATCCATAGAAACCTTAGTGAGTCCTTCCAAAGCTGCATAATTTCCAAATTATTTTTCTCTGAATGCAGAGCCTATTCATTCCTTCAGTCCTTTTTCAGTCTTTTAGCTCTTGCAATATTTTCTTGACGTTTTTGTTTCTTCTTTTGCTCCTTCACCCTGGCTTCAATCATCTTGGCCAATTTCCAGGACAGTATAGCACTTGCTAGGAACAGTGGAGTAAGGGCCAAAATAATTGTTGTAAGGAAGCCATATGGGTCTTTTGCAGCCCATTCCACAATATACTCAGCCCAAGCCTTTATGTCAAACATCTTTGTAGCAGTCTTAGGTAAACTGGGGGATAGGCTTATGCCAGTAGTGATCTCTAATTTTGTCCAGATTATCAGTGAGCCAAGCACAATTTCAGATGACCCTTGGTGATTTGCCTTCTTTGGTTCCACAGTATACTTCTGAGAGGGTTAAATTCTTGTGCCGCGGCCATCTCTGCTGGGCACCCGGACATCACCGCAGTGACAGCCAACAGTGGCTCTGCATTGCCCCAGAGATGCGGACTCCCACTTCCAACTCACCCTCCCTTCTGCTTTCTACTTCGAGTTGTTCCTCCTGGAGCTCTTTGTACTCTGACTCCAATATGGAAAAAGTTGCCTGTGATACAATTGTCACCCTGGGAGTTTTCTTCTCCCCTTTCCTGAGTTGAATGCCCTGTTCCTAGATCTCATGTCTTCCTCACCTTTGTTTACTGACTTGCTTTGTTGAAGCATATCTTCCAGGAGCTTCCTAAAAAAGGTACTTGAGGAGCCGGGTGTGGTGGAACATGCCTGTAATCCCAACTGCTTGGGAGACTGAGGCAAGATGATCAAGAGTTCAAAGCCAACCTGAGCAACTTAGTGAGGCCCTAAGAACTCAGTAAGACCCAGTCTCTAAGTACAATACAAAAGGGCTGGGAATCTGGCTCAGTGTTTGAGGGTTTGCATATCAGAAACGTCTTCTTCTAATCCCTGTCCCTCTCCTCTCCCCTCCCCTCCTTGCCTCCTTTTTCTTCATCCTCACCTTTGATGGTTGGGTAGAGAATTCTAGCTTACAAGAACTTTTCCTTTAGAATTTTCACAAACTTACCTTCTGGCTTTTAGAGAGAGCACACAGAAGTCTGATGTTTTTGATTTCTTGATCTTTGTATAAGTTTCATCTGTTGGAGGGATCTGGGGGCTTCCCATGCTCCTTTCCTTTGGGAGAACTTTATGGTCTTCAAGGCAAAGGATCTTGTGATGGGTCTTCTGTCCTCCACCCTGTTGGCTCTTGCCATTGGGAAACTCTGGTCTTCCATATCAGGGAAATTGTCATGCATTATTTCTTTGATAAACCACCTCTGCTACTTTCTGGCAACTCATTTCTCAATTCTTCCATTTTCTGAGCTGCTTTTTATAGAATTTCTGGTGGCTACATGCTAGGCTTGATCCCTAATTTTGTTTCCCCACCTCGTTTTCTCTTATTTATTTATTTATTTATTTTATTTTCCTCAACATTATTTTATAGGTGATTGAATATTTTTAAAATTTCAGTGATGGTCTGAGAATGTAGCTCAGTGTTAGAGAACTGGCCTAGCATATGCAAAGCCCCAGATTCAGTTCCCAGTACTACCAAAAAAAAAAAAAAAAAAATCAGTGATTACACTTTCCTTTTCCTCTGAGTAGTCCAGTTTTTAGAACTTTGTTCTTGTTTCATGGTTACTATATACTTTTCTATCTCTCTATGGATAATCGTAAGGTTTCTTTCTTACTTTTTTTAATGTTTTTTTTTCTGTTCTATGTCCTGTTTTCATTTTCTTCAAGTTCTTTTTGTTTTGTTTTGTTTGATTTAGTCTCTTTTTTTTTTCCTTCTTTTTTGCATTACTGGCTATTGAACGAAGGGGCATTCAACCACTGAGCTACATCCTCAGTCCTTTAAAATTGTTCTTTTGAGACAGGGTCTCACTAAATTGCTGAGATTAGCCTCAAACTTTCCATCTTCTTGCCTCAGCCTCCCAAGATGTTGGGATTTCAGGCATGTACTTGGCTAATCTTTGATTTTCTTTTCTATTTTTTTTCTTTGCTTTATTAGAGCTTTGTAGTTATATGTAGGAGTTGAGTTCATTCTGACAAACATGCATGGAAATCTATTTCAGTTCATGATCCTCCCACTTTTCCCTCCCATTCTCCCTTCCCCACTTTTCCCTCCCATTCTCCCTCCCCTCTTCCATTCTCCTTCCTCTACTGTGCTGGACTTCCTTATTATAATGTATTAATTTATATTCGATTGGTTCTTTATGTTATCCTATCCTTCCCTTCTCCTTGCCTTTATTTTACTTTAGCTTCTGCATATGAGAGAAAGCATTTGATCTTAGCATGATAGTCTCCATTTTCATTCATTTACTGGCAAATGCTATTATTTCATTCTTTTTTATGGTTGAGTAGAACTCTATTACTCCATTGCATATATATACACACAATTTCTTAATCCATTCATGTATTGACAAACATCTGTGTTGATTCCATAAGGTAGCTGTGGTGAATTGTGTTACTACAAACATTGATATCGTATACTGATTTTAGACCTTTGGGGGAAATACCAAGGAGTGGGCTAGTTGGTCATATGGTGGTTCCATCCCTAGCTTTTTTTGTTTGTTTTTGTTTGGGGTACTGGGGATTGAACTCAGGGGTACTTGACCACTGAGCCACATCCCTAGCCCTATTTTTTGCATTTTTTTAGAGACAGGGTCTCACTGAGTTGCTTAGCCCCTTGCTTTTGCTGAGGCTGCCTTTGAACTTGTGATCATCCTGCCTCAGCCTCCCAAGCTGCTAGGATTACAGGCCACCACACCTGGCCCATCCCTAGTTTTTTGAAGAATCTTAAAACTGCTTTCCAGAGTAGTTGTATTAATCTGTAGTCCCACCAGCAATGTACATGTGTACCTTTTTCCCTACAACCTCACCAGCATTCATTTTTGTTCATATTCTTGATCATAGCCATTCTGACTAGAGTGAGATGAAATCTTAGTGTATTTTGATTGTTTTTCTTGTTAGAAGTTTTGCTGGAATGTCCACTGAGCCACGGTGGGATGCCCCTTTTAAAAAGTGATGGTACAAAAGCTGCTTGAATGTTTTAGTGGTTGCACTCTACCCAGGGGTGCTTGGATAGGCTCAGGCACTTCATTAGGAGCCCAGTGGTTCATTGCCTGACTGCTTGACTGGGGCTCCAACTACTCTTTGTTGGACCTCCAGTTAGTCTTCCCATTTCTTTTCTACCCTTGTCCTTTCTTTCAGAGAAACACATGCCCCATTCCAGGGCAAGTGGGTGTTTTCTCTGGCTTATGTTTGTTTTTCTGCATTTCTCTGAGTCATTTACCAGGTGTCTATATCCTATCCTCTTGCTCTCTTTACCCTATTGGAATCTCATAATGGAGTGGAAAGAAACATAGATTTAGTTCACTTATGTCTATGTATTCATCTGTTTTTCATTACTGTAACTAAATATGTGAGACAGATTAATTTTACTTTATAAAGATATTTACTTAGCTCACTGCTTTAAAGGCTGAAAGTTTAACATCAGACAAGTCATTGGTTTATTCTCTGGAAGGGCCTAATAGCATCATGGTGGGAGCCTGTGTGGGAGAAAGAGATCACATTGGGATACAGGAAGCCAGAGAGCTGGGTGGGCCAGACTTATTGTTTTTATAGCAACCCTCTCTGGAGAACTATCATAACATGAACCTTGGGCAAGAACCACATTCAAACCACAGCACCATGTTTGACTAGTTTTACTGGAATTCCTGTTGGTCACATATGAATGGAGTGCCTGCTATATGCAGAGCGTTCCTGAATCATTTCTTTGTGTAAGTCTGCAGGTGACTTGCCAGACCAAGCATCTAGGCAGTAACTGGTCCTGGTGAGAAATCCAGTTCTCAGAGATGCCCTCACTGTAGCCCTCTGGTGGCTTCCTACTTTCTCCAGGGCCAGAGGCTGAGTTAACTCCAGTTTGGTCCTAGGTTTTTGATGCAACCAATACCACCCGAGAACGGAGAGCAACCATATTTAATTTTGGGGAACAGAATGGCTACAAGGTGAGACCTCTTCACCTCCCCTCCTTGGTTGGGTCCTCTGGGGTGCCTTTCAGAGTCTCCTGATGCACATAGAGCTTTGGGGTGCCATGGTTCCTGAGTATAATTTGGGATGAGAGGTACTATTTTTTTTTCTGTCATCCTGGGGTTTTCTTTCTAGTGGGAGAAGAGGTTGTAATGGAAGAGTCTAGTAAAGGATGGTACCTCCTTTAGCTCTGTGATCCCTGACCCTGATTCTACCCTCTTGGAGGAAGGGCTTCAGGCCTGGCTGCTAGTTTACCTGGCCCTGGGTAGGGTGGAGAGCTCCATGGAGCAAGGCCCAGAGCCTTAAATATGTTTTTGGTTCCTTCCCTCCTTACCCACCATGGTGCTTCTGGGTTTTGCTGCAGACATTTTTTGTTGAATCCATCTGTGTGGATCCTGAAGTCATAGCTGCCAACATTGTGGTGAGTGGTGCATTGGGGGCAATAATGAAATAGAAGGTGGCATGTGATAGTGAGGCCCCTCTTCAGGTTTGAGTTGGTTCCTGGGCTGACCTTCATTTGATCTTCTTGCACCTTTTGGGGGTGAAGAAGCAGTGTAGACTTCAATGCTGGGTCAGGTGAGTCTGGACCCCTGAGGATCACTCACATGGAAAGCTATGTGGCTCATGGGCATTAATTCTTGCTCCTTCCTCTTACCTTCCTTCTCTCTCCACTCCTTTCCCCATAATCCCCTAGCAGTACGAAAGGAGCTCCAGTCAGGAGTGGGGATGGGGAGTTTGTTTAAGAAAGAACCTCCTTCCACTCACCCCTCACCCCTCCACCACCCCCTGGTTTTCTAAGGAATGACCATGTAGGCTTGGGGAAATAGGACAGGTGGGGAAAGGCTTATAGGCCTTCCTGGACCACAAAGGTAAGGGACTTCAGTCTCGGGGAACTTGTGTATAAACTCAGACCAGAGAGCTGCTTGTCTCTTCCTTATGGGAAAATTTCCTTAGCTTCTAGCCTCAGACCCCAGCACTGGTCTGGCCTCTGGCCCAAACTTCCCCATCCCCCTGCCCAGAAGTCTCCTTGATCATCCCTGACTCGCCTTCAATCCTGATGTGCCCTTGCTCTGTGCCTGGCTCCTGCAGCAAGTTAAACTGGGCAGTCCTGATTATGTCAACCGTGACAGCGATGAGGCCACAGAGGATTTCATGAGGCGCATTGAGTGCTATGAAAACTCCTATGAGTCACTGGATGAGGATCTGGACAGGTAAGTGAGGACAGCACTGTGTCCTCTAGGTATGGTGGGTGTGTGATAGGAAGTCCCACTTGGCAGCCTCCTTGTGGCTCCTCTTGGTGGTAGCTGAAGACCACACCAAAAGGCAGAGATAATCTGACCTTTTTTTTTTTTTCCTTGGGGCAGAAAGTATTGGCCAGAGGTGACTTGCAGAATACCTGTTAGCTCATCTGGATCTCTGAGAGTCAGAATTTGCTACTATTCTACCATAAAACCAAATCTAATTTCTGTGCAGATGGTCTTTTCACAAGGCATTTGTAAACATTACATGCTTTCTCATGTGCAGTCTATTTTAGGGAAAGGAGGGAGACCCAGACCCTGCCTATGAACAATGGGCAGTGATCAATACTTGTTAGCTCCATTTGCCTTCCTCTGGAATGGAAGAGTAAGCAGGAATATGGAGTAGCAAGGGGTCTTTAGGTCTATAAGGGGCATATAACTGAGGATCTTACAGTTGGGATCAGCAAGCATTTTCTATAAAAGGTCAGATAGTGAATATTTTATTTAGGCTTTGGAGGCTTTCTAGTCTTTATTCTGGTTACTCAGCTCTGCCATTGTAGTGTAAAAGAAACAGTATGTGAATAAGCAGGTGTGGGTATGTTCCAGTAAAAGTTTATAAAAACAGCCTGTGGGCTGCATTTGACTTGCTAACTATAGTTTGTCAACTCTAGTCTCTTCACATAAATGGGCAATGGTTAAATAAATAACAGCGTAGCCCTTGGTAAAATATTATAGTCACTATCAATCATAATTATGGAGAGTCATGGCAGAATGTATGTTGTGCAGCATTAAGTTAAAGGCTGGAATACAGATGTGTGCCTAAGTCCCTTATAATTGTGTAAGGATATACAGTGCATATGAACCAAGGAACACAAGCAACTGTTAGAAGGAGAATTTCTGGAGGTGTTTATAGAACAGTCAGTTCTGGACTGGCCCTGGGTTGAGACATCTCTTTTTTGTCCACTGTGCTCTAGAGCCTTCCCAGATCAGGATAGAGCTGAACAGCATTTGGGACTCTGTAGCTTTCATATTTCCTCTCTTTTCTCCAGCACACATTTCTCCTCATTGTCCTGTGATGTGGCTGCACTAGAGGGGTTCCTCTAGAGTAGCTCCTATTAGATTTGTCAGGAAGCATTACTCCTGTTTTTATTGGTGAAGTTAGGGTAATAACCCTAAACTAAGGCCCCATGGACTAAACAGAATTCAAATGTGAATATCCAGAGGGCTCTTAGGTGAATCACAGGTCAACCCTACCCCTGCCAGCATAAGTGTGTTCCCCAAGCTTTAGGGTCACATTTATCCAAAGCAGAGAAAGTAACTGAGTTGGGTATATCAGCTGCTACTACCAAGACCATTCTTCTATGTTTATTGTCTTGTCCACCGACTGTCTGATGTAGGGCATTGCAGCTATTTGGCATACATGGATGAGCTGGACTGGATGAGCTGGACTGGGTTCTTGTGGGAGGGGGTTTCTGGAAGAAGCAAAGCTGACCAGGAAGCATGGGGGAGTGGAGCATTTGCTAGCTACTCCCAGGTCAACCCTGGGGAAAATTGTCTCTTGTTTCAACTTATAGACCGTGTATTGAGGGCTCAGAGGTAGGCAAGAAGGGGCCTCAGGGACACATGACCAGCAATAAAAGTCATGATGTGGTATGTCTGGCCACTGCTTCGAATGTCACCTTTGTAAGCATAATGAGTCTCCCTGGACTTGTCTGTATGTCACATGTAGTGTGTTGCTCCTGCCTCACCCCCATCACTCGCACACCAGCTAATGGTCCTTAGTGTTGTGATCTTATCTTGTTGGTTGAAGATGGCCTTACAAATGGGCCCTGTGGCTGGCTGATGTGCCCTCCAAGGTCCCTGGCCACACTCACAGGCCTTTCTCTACCTTCTCTCTGGAAAGGGATCTGTCTTATATCAAGATCATGGACGTGGGGCAGAGCTACGTGGTGAACCGTGTAGCTGACCACATCCAGAGCCGAATCGTATATTACCTCATGAACATCCATGTGACTCCCCGCTCCATCTACCTCTGCCGGCATGGGGAGAGTGAGCTCAACCTCAAGGGCCGGATCGGTGGGGACCCAGGACTATCCCCCCGGGGCAGGGAGGTCAGTGTGTGTGTACCTGCCCACTAGTACCTCTGGGTGCCTGGTTATCTGTATATGTGTGTGTGCTGTGATTGGGCTTCTGTGCCATTGAGGTATATGACCTTCAGTCAGTCACAAATGTTTCTACCTGGAGGAAGGTCATCAAACACCTGAACAGAGTTTCAGGCATTTCAGCAAATGCCTGAAACTCTGGTATCCATGTGAACTATCATTAGCTGAGCCTTTTTCTGGTAGAGTTCTGCACCCCTTGGAGTGACCTGAGCTCCAGCAGTGCTGGTGGGTTGTAGCTGATAACTCTGCCACAGTTCAGGGGGGTATTGAGGCCTCAGCAAGGAGGTCCTGTGGCCTAGGACGTATGAACTGGGGTGGGAAGACCCAACAAATCATGACTGAAACTGCTTTCAGGACTTGGGGAGAGTGCCCTAGAATATTGCTTGTGGGTCTGTGTCATTGGGAGTTAGTTCAGGTTTTTTACTAAACCTGTGTTCTCTGAGGCTGAGCATGATCCCATGGACTCTATGGAATAACCCAGGACCTTTAAGTCTGAATTTGCCTGTAATATGTTTCAGTTTGCCAAGAGTCTGGCCCAGTTCATCAGTGACCAGAACATCAAGGATCTGAAGGTCTGGACGAGTCAGATGAAGAGGACAATCCAGACAGCTGAGGCTCTGGGTGTACCGTATGAGCAGTGGAAGGTTCTCAATGAGATTGATGCGGTAATTATCCTTTCCTTGCCTGGCCTGTGTCCTGAGCATTGTGCTTTGTGTCATGGAAAAGTTTCTCCTTAACTCACTTCATTGTTTTTTTGATTCCTCCTTCTCTTTTACATTAAACTAACTAGACCAACCAAAATTTATTTTGATGTTCTGACAAAAGCCTTAAATCTGTTCTTTTCCCAGTTGATTCATTTGCCTATAGCCATTTACTTATACTTTTCCTGTCATTTTATTTTGCTTAATTTTATATTAAGTTCTTTTATGTGTCTGTTCACCAACCAGTATTATGTTGTTTTAACTATGGTACTTTCTACTGTATTTTTGGTTCTTTGGATATCTATGTGAAGTCTTTTGCTCTTTTTTTTTTCTTTTGCTTTGTCTACCTTTTGTTTTTTTCTTTTCTTCTCTCTTTCTGTTCTAGAATTGAACCCAGGTCCTTGCACATACTAGGCAAGCACTCTACAGCTGAGCTATATCCCCAGCCTTTTTAAAAATTTTATTTTGAGATGGGGTCTCACTAAGTTGCCCAGGCAGGCCTCAATCCTTCTGTTTTAGCCTCCTGAGTAGCTGGGATTACAGCTATGTACCACTTTGCCCAACTCTTTTTCTTATTTGATTTTTAGGAGTAATTTATGTAATTTGGATTCGATATATACCTAACGGGTATTTTTGATTGAGTGGTGGACATTTTGAAGAACAATTATGGAAATAATTTGAGATTCTGGTTAATGTTATCTTTCTCCAGAAGATTTATTTTTACTTCTGGAAGGCAGTTAGTGGATCACTTTAGTCTAGTTAGGAATAGAGTTGTTTCAAAGTAGTACTTTGGTCTCTGTGGAGGCTACTCAATTTTCAAGTTACTCCTACTCCTGGAGTGTAGTCTTTAAGGTTCTCACTGAAAACCCTAGGGCCCAAGCCTTGCCTTGCCTTTCCTCTCCTCTCCTCTTCTCTTCTCTCCTCTCCTCTCCTCTCCTTTCCTTCTTTCTTTCTTTAACCCAAGACTGCTGACAGCTCTGCTAAGCTTTTGCCCACTCAGTTCTTATTTTCTGCTTGACTTCTTGCTCTTCAGCTGCCACTTTTGGATTGGCAAAATCTAAAGGAAAAAGTGATACATATCACATATTAACTTCACCTCTTTAGACCTCCCTTTGCTCTAAGATCCTGGCCTCTCAAGTCATCTCTGTCTTGGTAACTCTATCATGATACCAAACAGATTAAAAATTTTTTCTCTCTGGTTTTTCTAGTTGTTCTGACTAAGTTGTTGATTGAAACATGCTAATGTTCCATTGCCTGAAACAGAAGTCTCTAACAGGATCAGATTTGAATCTTAGAAAGATCACCCCAACTCATGTTGAGAATGGTTTTATTGGAGTAAGGTGGGAGATGAGCTGGGGAAGGAGATTTAGTTGGAGTGCTTGCATTTATTGGTAAGGTGTTGACATCTGGGACTTGGGTGATAACAGTGATAGAGGGAGGAGTGGATGGATTTAACACATGTTTATTCATCCTGCAAACTTATGTGAACCCACCATGTGCTAGGAACTGAGGACCCTTCCTGACAGAGAAGTGGTAGAACTTGTGGGGATAAAAGGGAGAAAAGCATCCAGATGACTCTAGGTTTCCAGTCACTGGATGAGTTCTGAAGCAAGGAAGATGATGAACTTGCACAAGGGCAGGCTGTCTTCTTTGTTCACCACGTGGTAGATGCTCAGTAAATATGTGCTGAATGAGAGAAAGAAATTCCTGGGAAATATTAAAAAACAGATATCTCGGAGACAGTTTGATCTCTGAGGAGAGGATTGAGCTTGTGCATCTCCACGTAGGCATGGTACTTGAGACTGTAAATGGATAAGGTGGCAGAAAGAGGAGTAGCAGGGCCCAGGACAAAATCCTGGGAAACCCTAGCATTTAAGGGGTTATGGAGGAGGCTGTAGATGGCCATCTAATGAGGTGGAAGGGAAACCAGGCTGATGGGGATCCCTTGGAAATCAAGGCAGAAAAAAGGACACAGTAATGGGCTGGGGATATAGCTCAGTTGGTAGAGTGCTTGCCTAGTAAGCACAAACAAGGCCCTGGGTTCAATCCCCAGCACTGTAAAAAAAAATAAAAGGACACAGTATCAGGGAGGGCTGATACTTCAGAATGAAGTAATGAGGTCAGGTTCCAAATTAACCCCTGGCATGTCATAACAGTGTCACTGGGCTTCTTGACATGAGCCTGGTGGAGCTGGAACCCAGTGGAAATGGATGGGAAGTGAGTGGGAGGCAAGGAGGCTCAGAGGTGAACACTTGGCCAGGTATAAGCTGACAAGATATGGCAGGTAGAAAGGGAGAGAGTGGGGCCCTGAGAGGTTCCAGGGGCCCAGATTCCTGAGTATCAAGAGGGGAGTAGGGGAACGTGGGCACAGGGAACTTTGGTTTCTTTTTCCTTAGAACCTGGCTCTGTCTCATTATTCACAGTCTACCCAAAACCTGCAGCCAGATTCTTTTATTCTAGTAATTTTTCAGTTGATTTTTGTGGATTTTCTTGAGGAGCTCTCATCTGAAATAAGGATAATTCAGATTTTTCCTTCCTGATTCATATACTTTGTGTTTCTCTTTCATGTTATTACAGTGGCAAGAGTAGGTGATGAGCAATGCAGATATTCTTGTTTGATGTTTATTTTATTATTATTTTTAAAAAATATTTTTAGTTATAAATGGACATAATACCTTTATTTTACTTATTTATTTATTTTATATGGTGCTGAGGATCAAACCCAATGCTTCACACATGCTAGGCAAGTGCTCTGCCACTGAGCTACATAACCAGCCCCTTGGTGTTTAATTTAATGGACCTGTCCTTCTGGCTTCCATCCTTTGCAATGGTGATAGAGGACTGAGCTGATTCTGTCCTGATTTGTTTTAAAATTTTATTATAGGGAATTTCAATTATACATAAAAGTAAAGATGACATTATGATGAATTACTGTACCCAATATCAAGTCCAACATGTCCAACATATGGTCAGTCTTGTTTTAACTCTTCAGTCTCCATCCTCCAAAATTCAGACAGAATATTTCAATTCAGTATATATCTCCAGAAAAAAGTTAAGGACTCTTTTTCTCACTATCATAACTGTATTATCATTATGAAACCTCAAAAAAATAGTCATTAAATATCTAGTTTGTTCAAATTCCTCTGATTGTCCTATAAATTTTCTTTATAGTTGTTTTGTTTAATTAGAACTTAAGCCAGAAATCTTGTCATTTGTGGCAATATGGGTGAGCCTGGAGGACATTATGTAAAATGAAATAGGCCAGTCACAGAAAGACAAAGTCACATGATCTCTTTATACGTGGAATCTTAAAAAAGTGATAGAATAAGAGGGCACAGGCTAGAAAGAGAGTGAATGATGGGTACTGAAACACGTTAGGTAAGAATAAGTTCTGTTCCACAGCACAATAGGGTGATAGTAGTTAACTGTATATTTCAAAATAGCTAGAGAGGATTTTGAGTGTTCCTCACACAAAGGAATGATAAATGTTAGAGGTGATGGATATGCTAATTACCCTGATTTGATCATTATACATTGTATATATGTATTGAAATGTCACACTATTCTTCATAAATAAGTACATTGATTATGTGTCAATTAAACATTTTTTAATGTACAAGGCCGTGGGTTCAATCCCCAGCACCACACACAAAATTTTTTTTAAAGTACTTAAACCAAGTCAATATATTGCATTTACCTTGTGTCCTTGTTTCTTTGTTTGTTTGTTTATTTTTGTACTGGGGATTGAACCCAGGGATGCTTTACCACTGATTCACATCCCCAGCCTTTTTTTGACATGGTCTCACTGAGTTGCTTAGAGCCTCACTAAGTTGCTGAGGCTGGCCTTGAATTCATGATCCTCCTGCCTCAGCCTCTTGAGTCCCTGGGTTTACAGGTGTGTACCACCATGTCCTGCATTTTTTTAAAGAGTTTTAAAAATCATTTATTGAGGTAATATTTTTTTCTCATTGGACTTATTGATAATGAAGCATTATTTTCTAATATCAAATCATTGTATTCTTAGAATAAACAAACCTTAATTAGTTGTGATAAGTTATTCTTGGACTTGATTTTGTGTGTGTGTGTGTGTGTGTGTGTGTGTGTTTCTTGGGGTCAAATCCAGGACCTCACATATGCTAGGCAAGCACTCTTCCACTACACTACCTCTCCGTTCCTTTTTTCTAAATTGTATTTTGAGACAGGGTCTCACTAAGTTGCTCAGGCTAGCTTAGAACTTGTGATCCTCCTGCCTCACCCTGGGATTATAGGCATGTGCCATTACAACTGACTTAGGCTGGGTCTTTGTATTCTTTGAGATAATTGTTTGATGATGATTAAAATTTACTCCCCCGAAAAATAAATAAATAAATAAAATAAATAAATAAAATTTACTCCTTAGTACATTTTTGAAAAACAATATTCTTGAGTCATCTTACTCCCGGAACTGTTTGAAATATATGAGAGAGTTGAAAGACTTATATGGGAATACTTGTATACTCACTGTATTAGTTTTCTATTGCTTCATAACAAAATACCAAAAACAGTATTTTCAAACAATATACATCTATCATTTCACAGTGGCTATAGATCAGGAGCCTGACAAGGTGTGGCTGAGTTCTCCGCTCAGGGTTTTACCAGGCTACAATGAAGGTGTTGGCCAGGGTGACAATCTCATCTGAGACTCAGGATCTCATCCAAGCTCACATGACTGTCAGAATTTATCTCCTCATTGCTGAAGGTGTATGGTTCTGTTTTTTCCTAGCTATTAGTCACAGGTGTTCTAAGTTCCTAGAGGCCATCTATAGTTCTTGCCATGTGGACCTCTCACAACTTGCCAGCTTATTTCTTCAAAGTCAGTAAGAAAGACTCAATCTCCATCCTGCTGTCTGTCTCTCAATGAAATGTTAAATCTGCTAAAATGAAATCTTAGAACATGACTGTGGGATTGACCACCTGTCACCTTTGCAATAGTCCCTTGGTTAGACACAATTCACAGATTCTGCCTGTACTCAAGGGGATAGGATTATATAAGAGCTTGACTTATAGGAGTCAAGCACCCCAACCCTGCCAGATTCTACTGTCACCCTTTTATTGTGCCTGCTCTGTCACTTTCTATTCATCTCTTCCTCTGAGTCATGTCACCATTTTCTTCAAAATAATCCCGTTGGTTAGGAATGGGGAAGCAAGTGTAAGTTTAGTTGAAGTAAGATTAACTGTGTATTGGGCTGGGGATATAACTCAGTTGGTAGAGCACAAGCACAAGGCCCTGGTTTCAATCCCCAGCACACACACACACACACACACAAAACAAACAAACAAAAAAACCCATTAGCTGTGTATTGTTAATATTTGTGGCCAAGAGGTGAATTATGGGTTCATTATAACAACTATTGTCTCTAGTTTTCTGTGTGGCTGAAAATTTCTATTAAAAATTTGTGTATGTACAACTTTTGTATGTACAATTAATTTCAGATTCTTTAATTATAGCGTTCAGATTTTCTTTTTTTTGTTTTTCATTAGCAATTTATGCCTTGTTTGTTTGAGTTTATGATAACTTTGAAAAGTGTCTACTGTGCTGAACAAACCTGATTTAATTCTTAAGAATGTCAGAGGACACTTTACATTGCAATTTATTTTTCAGCTCATCTCTTCAGAATACCATCACGAAGTAAAAATATTCATATCATTATAGCTTCTGCAAATTTGAACAAAATCCAGTGCAATCCCAGTTAGAACATTTTCTGCTTTGTGGGTTTATTTACATCTTAATATATGCGTTCAAATTTTCTATCTTTAGTTTTTTTGTTTTGGTTGTGCTGGGGATTGAGCCCATGCTAGGCAAGCACTCTACTAACTGAGCTATATCCCTAGCCCCTGTCTTTAGTTTTTGTCTACTTGCTTATCATAAAGTAAGAATTGAATGTTAAATAATGTATAATTTTATGCCAGGTGCAGTGGCACATGCTATAATCCCAGTGGTTTGGGAGTCTGAGGCAGGGGAATTGTGAGTTCAAGGCCAGTCTCAGGTTAGACAGAGGGGAGTGAAGGAAGGTGAGGGGGGATGGGGTAGGAAAGATATTACCCTATGTGCATATATGATTACATGACCGGTGTGATTCTACATCGTGTACAACTAGGAGAGTGAGAAGTTGTACTCCAATTATGTATGATGTGTCAAAATGCATTCTACTGTCTTGTATAACTAGTTAGAACAACAACAACAACAAAGCGAGCCTCAGCAACTTAGCAAAGCCATAAGCAACTTAGCAAGACCCTGACTCTAAATAAAATATTAAAAAGGGCTGGAGGGCTGGGGATATAGCTCAGTTCGTAGAGTGCTTGTCTTGCAAGCACAAGGCCCTGGGTTCGATCCCCAGCACCGCCAAAAAAAAAAAAAAAAAAAGGGCTGGAGATGTGACTCAGTGGTTAAGTGCCCCAGTACCAAACCAAACCAAACAAAAAACCCTATAATTATAACTTTGTTTTTTGCACATTTATATTTTGCTTTATATAGTTTTTAAACCTATTTTGATTTTTTTGAAGTAATTTAAATCTCTGACCTGTGAATTTGTGGGATAAAAAAAAAACAAAACAGATGGCCACTCCTGTTAAGCTAATTTGATGAGGGTTTATAAAGGGACTGTTTACAAAGATATAGGCAGGGGATGTGGAAACCACAGGCCTGTTGCATTGTGTTGAACTCCTAACTACAGAGACCGTTGCTCCCCTTGAGCAAAGGAGAGAGGAGAGAGAAAGAGGATACTGGACCTGGGGCAGTGAGCAGGGAGGGAAGGCAGCCTAATGGGATGGTCCTTTGTGAGGACCTGGATTGCTAAAAGCAACCCCTGTAGGAGGGAGCCTGGGAATGAACATCTGAACTTCACTCACTTCCTTCCCTGTAACCTCCTTTCACCGTTCCTCATGGCCTTATAGATGCAGTCAATAATGGTTAGCCTCTTGGGCTGAAAGCAGTAGAAAAAGGGAAAAGAATCTGGAGGCACAAATGAGATGAAACAGCACAGTATCTCTTTAAAGATATTGTTCCATTGTCTTCTGGGTTGCATTGGTTTGAAAAGAGGTTTGTTGTCATTCTCCTCTGTTCTGTGCTTAATGTAACTTATTTTTCTTTGACTCCTTTTAAAGAATTTTTTATTTTTTTGTTTTGGGACAGGGACTCACTAAGTTGCTGAGGATGGCCTCAAATTTGTAATCCTCCTATCTCAGCCTCCCTAGTTGCTGGGATTATAGGTGTGCTCCACTGCACCTAGCTTGACTGCTTTTTAATATTCTCTCTTTGTCACTAATTTTCAGTATTTGATTATAACCTGCTTCCATATGGGATTCTTCATGTTTATTCTCTTTGCACTTCATTGAGATTTGTTATTTGTGGGTTTCTAAATAGAAAATTTGAAAAATTTCAGCTATGATTTCTTTAAATATGTTTTCTGCCACCCTGGATTCCAACCACTTTTACCTCAGACTTCTTGGTATTATCCCATAGGTCACTGAACTTCTGTTTGGTCTTTTTGTTTTTGACATCTGTTCTTTTTTCCCCCTCTCCCCAGAGTTTTATTCTGGGTAGTTTCTATTGCTGTGTTTTCAAGTTCACTTATTTTTACTTCTGCTCCCCCCCCCCTTTTGGTTGAGAAAGTCAGCTGGCTATGATTTTGGTTGGAGGGGACTCAGGAGCTCTTGGTGGGGCTGTTTGCTCTTCATCATTACAGGCTTCTGGCTGCTCAGCGTGGGAACTGACTCTACAGATGGTGGCCATATATCAGGGTGGCTCTTATTTTTGTGGATTTTGTACCTGTTCTGCTGAAGGTGTTCAACATTCCTTCTTATTGATGGTGGTCCCCAAGAGGAGATAGCTGGCTTTCACTGGCTGTATCTCTGTTTTATGACCACTACAGCCCTTCCACTTGCTAGGCAAGTGCTCAACCACTCAGATACTTCCCAAGCCCTAACAATTTTTAAATTTTTCCTTTAATTTTTAATTTTTTTCCCCATTAAACCCAGGGCACTCCACCACTGAGCTATATCCTCATCCCTATAAATTTTTATTTTGATATAGGATCTCATTAAGTTACACAGATGGACCTTGAACTTGGAATTCTCTTACCTCAGCCTCCTGAATAGCTGGGATTACAGGCATGCACCACTACACATAGCCTATTCTAACCATTTTTTGAGTGTATGTTTCAGTGGAATTAAATACATTCATACTGTTGCACAACCATCAGTATCATCCATTTCCAGAACTCTGTTTTCATCTTGTAAAACAGAAACTCTATTTAATTAATTTATTTTTATGTGGTGCTGAGAATCAAACCAGTGCTTCACACATGCTAGGCAAGTGCTGTACCACTGAGCTACAACCCCAGCCCAAAACAGAAACTCTATACCCACTGAGTTATAACTCTTCATTATTCACTTCCCACCAGCCCCTGGCAACCACTTTCTGTCTTTATGAGTATGATTACGTTAAGTACCTTATATAAGTGGAATCAAACAGTAATTGCCTTTTTTACCACTGGCTTATTTCACTTAACATACTGTTGTCAAGATTCATCCATGTTGTAGCATGTGTCAGAATTTCCTTGCTTTTTAAGGTTGAATAATATTCTCTTGTATGTATATACAATGCTTTACTTATCCAGTCGTCTGTTGATGGACAGTTTGGTTACTTCCAGTTTTTAACTCTTGTGAATTATGCTGCTGTGAACATGAGTGTAAAAATATCTCTTCAAGAGACTGCTCTCAATTTATGTTTTGGTATATAACTAGAAGTGGAATTGCTAGGATATGTGGTAATTCTATTTTTATTATTTTGAGGAATTGCTATATTTTTTTCCTCAGCAGCTGCACATTATACAATCCCATCAATTATGTGCAAAGGTTCAGTTTCTCCATAGCCTTGTCAAGATATGTTATTTTCTTTCTCTCTCTTTTTTTTTTTTTTTTGTACTATTGCAGATTAAAACCAGGGGCCCTCTGCCACTGAGCTGCATTCCCACAATTGCCTTTTCACTTTTTATTATGAAGCAGGATCTTGCTAAGTTGCTAAGGCTGGCCTTGAATTTGTGATCCTCCTGCCTCAGCCTCCCAAATTACTGGAATTACAAACATGTGCCACCATGCCTGGCCACCAATACTTACTTTTTTTGATAGTAGCCATCCTAATAGATCTGAGGTGCTATCTCACTGTGGTTATTAAGTACCATTTTTGCTTTTTGTTCATATTGATTTGTTATATTTCCTCCTTTTATTTTTAATCTTTTAGTGTTATTTTCTTTGGATGAACGGAGCATATATTATTTTTAGCCTAATATAAATGCTTTTTATATTGAGAGTGTCTAAAACCATTTAATTTATTATTTATTTATTTATTTTTTAATTTAATTTTTTGATTCATTGAACACAAATGGAGTACAGCAATTGTTTTTCTGGTTGTACACAAAGTAGAGTCACCCCATCTGTGCATTCATACATGTACACAGGGCAATGATGTTATTATTCTTACCCCCCAACCTCAACCCCACCCCTCCCTTCCCTCTATGTTCTCTATCCTTTCTCCATTCTTGCCATCATTCCACCCCATATTATGCATCATCATTCACTTATCAGAGAGACCATTCAGCCTTTGGATTTTTGGGATTGGCTAATCTCACCTAGCATAATAGTCTCCAACATCATCCATTTACCTACAAATGCCATAATTTTAATCTTCTTTATGGCTGAGTAATATTCCATTGTGTATATGTACCACAGTTTCTTTATCCATTCATCTACTGAAGGACATCTAGGGTGGTTCCACAATCTAGCTATTGTGAATTGAGCAGCTATGAACATTGATGTGGCTGCATCACTGTAGTAATCTGATTTTAAGTCCTTTGGGTAAAGGCCAAGGAGTGGGATAGCTGGGTCAAATGGTGGATCCATTCCAAGTTTTCTAAGGAACCTCCACACTGCTTTCCAGAGTGGCTGCACCAACTTGCACTCCCACCAGCAATGTATGAGTGTATCCTTTTCCCCACATCCTCGCCACACCTGTTGTTGCCTGTATTCTTAATACAAGACATTCTAGTTGGGGTAAGGTGAAATCTTAAGGTGGTTTTGATTTGCATTTCTCTTATAACAAGGGATGTTGAACAATTTTTCATAAATCTGTTGATTGCTTGTAGATCTTCCTCTGTAAAGTGTTCATTTCCTTGGCCCATTTATTTGGACAGTGTTGGGGAATCAAACCCAGGACCTCACATGTGCTATGCAAGTGCTATATCACTGAGCTACATGCCCAAACCTCATTTGTTATTATTAGTTTTAGTAGTACTGGTATGTTGAGCTTGTTTTCAATACTTGGCAATTTTCTCTTTTTCCAATTTTTCTTTAAATACATTATCTTTTCTGTTTTTTAGAAGATAAGGCAGTATTCTTATTTCGGTAGTACCTTAAAGCTTTCAAAGACATTCTTAAGTAGAATGCACGTAAATAGAGGGATAAGCTGGGCACAGTGGCACCCACTTATAATTCCAACTTCTTGGGAGACTGAGGTTGGAAGATCACAAGTTCGAGGTCAGCCAGGGCAACTTAGCAAGACCTTGTCTCAAAATAAAAAAAAAAAAAGGTAGGGGATGTAACTCAGCGGTAAGGCACTTGCCTAGAATGTGTGAGGCCCTGGGTTTGATCTCCAGCACTGAAAAGATAGATAGATAAATAGATGGTAGATAGATAGATAGATAGAATGAATTAAGTAAAATACACTTATCAAAGTTAGTAACAGGAAAATAATTCTTGATTTATTGTTAGGAAACATGAGGGTTTGTTATTTCTGTTTGTTTGCTTTCATTAACATAATTGGGCAGAATACAGCACCATGGTTTTATTTTTTCTGTTTTTTACTCTTCTTTAGAATTGGTAATCTGTTTTAAAAGGTAAGCAATTTTTATAACCTATTTCATACCTCTTTTAAGTCATCTCGTGGCTGGTGAGAGTCGAGAAAGCCTGTGGCCACTGTTTTCTTTCTCGTACAATAGCAGCTCTCTGAGGCAGGTTACAGGCCATTCTTGCCTCCAGGTACATAGAAGTGGCTCTAGCATTTGGTTTTGCCTGAAAAACTGAGGCTTCCCAGGGTTTTTCCTTTAAAGTTAACCTGTTTATTTTTCTAGATACTATAGATTTTTTCTTTCAAGTTTTGAAACTATTATAATTACAATGATCTATAAATCATTTTTCCATGTTTATCTTAGTTCATTTTTTTAGTTTTTAATTTTTTTTTTTAGTTCTAGATGAACACCATACCTTTATTTTATTTTATTTTTAAATTTTTTATGTGATGCTGAGGATTGACCCAGGGCCTCACGTGCTAGGTAAGTACTCTACCCCTGAGCCACAACCCTACCCCTGATAAAAATTCTTGAGCTGGTCTTTTATTTCAACATTGTAATATTTTTCTTAGTCATTCCACAATTACAGCCTTATATTCCTTTTTTTTTTTTTTTTTTTTTTTTTTTTTTGTGGTGCCAAGACTCTAACCCAGGGCCTTATACATGCTATGCAAGTGCTCTCCCATTGAGCTACATCCTCAGTCCTATATTCCTTTGTGGGGGGAGAAAATCAGCTTTATTGAGATATAATTCACATATCATAAAGTTTACATGTTCATCATGAACAGTTTAGTAATTATATGTTCACTGATTATATAGCCATCACCCACAGTTTTAGAACATTTCATTACCTCAGAAAGAAATCATATATTCATCATTGACCACTTCCCATTTCCTCCCAATCCCTCCTTCCACCCCAATCTATGACTAATCTTTTAAATGTGTCTGTAGATTTGCCTATTCTGGATATTACATACAAAGGAATCATACAATATATTGTAAAGGTTAATTAGGGTCCAGCTGTAAAGGTTAAGGGGAGAGCAAATAAAGAGGCAAGCACAAAGGATGGTGAGCAGTAAGAAGTGGCTCCCATGGGAAAGTCAGTTAAGTTTTATTATCTATTCCAGGGTTATATCAAGTTACATTAGGTTACATAGTGCAGTTAGCTTTGCACATGTGCAGATCATATAACTAGCTTGCTTCTCAGAGTCCACTAGTACCAAATGTTTTTATAATAAGATAATGCCTCCAGGCCTCAAGGACAAAGGAGTTGCATATATTTCTAAGTCATTCAGTCAGAAGGCCTTATTGTCCTGAGGAGTTTGCTCAACTCAAAGGACCTTTACTCCTCTGTACATTGACTGGCCTGAAACCTCTACAACTCCCCTTTTTTTTGTTTTGTATGACCTTGTAATAGACATAACTTGTCTTCTGCTTAAGGAAGGTGGAGGAAAAAAGCAAGGGTAGATATTGGCAAAAACAAGCACAGCAAGTTTCAATAAAAATCCTACAATGAAAGGCTGTTTGATCCATGTAAAATTTGGTAGCCATGAGGTTAACCAATCTAATAAATCCCAATATCCATCATCTTGTTGCATCTTCTTAACTATGTCTTTAAGATGCTCCAATTCCTTTTAAATGGTGTTACTATTATCAGTTAAATTGAAACAACACATATTATTAAATTCCTGGCATCCCTTATGATGTAACAACAGCAAATAATCAATAGCAGACCTATTATCAAGATTAGTTTGATGGATGCAATTTTTCAGAAGAATTAACAATTTCTGCTAAGCAGACCCAAATATTATAGCAAGTGCAGGAAGTCAAAGGTGGAACAGTTTTCTGTATGGGAGTACCACCAACAGGGATACAACAGAGAAATAATACAATAATAGCCAGGATAGTTGTTGAATTTGGGTTTTACAAACAGAGCTGTAACCAAATTTTCCGGGGTACATTCTAAACCCATCTGGGTTAGAAATTGTTGAGCAAATGTTGTTAAACTCTTTAGATCCCCCCAGGTCACTAGATGATTTGAAGACTGGGGTTCCTTTGGGCCTCTTATTCTTGTCAGAGGTTCCTTCTTTGAATTAGGGTCCTCTTCATCCAGGGTCAAATGGAATTTGGGAATCAGATTGTGAAGTCCTTGATGCCAACTCATCATGATTGATGGGTCTCACACACCTGGCAGGAATTCAGACAGGACCTATAGGAGTAAGAACATCAGCATATCCCTTCCCCTAGGTAATCAAAGGTACAGGGGCCTGCCATATCAGATCTGGTGGAACTCGGTATTTTACATAAATTTTTGGTAGTGGTTTCTTAGGGGTGACGTGTCTGTCCAAGGCAGAGGACCAGTGACTGGCATTATCTTCATATTGCACATTGAGAGCATTTATTGTGAACAAGGCAATATTGAAAGCATTATTAACATGAGCAAGGCTATCCCCTTTTCTGTTTTTGTTTTAAAAGTCACATTTTAAGCGTGTGATGTGCACGTTCAATTAAGGCCTGTCCAGTAGGATTGTGGGGAATTCCATGGTTAGAATTGTTATGGGGCGCACCATAAGAACAGACCGTTCACCACTGAGAAGTCCAAATTTGAGAATCTTTATTAAGCCGGCCAGCTGACTGTCTCACACAATGCCCCAAAAATGACTATTGGGAAAACAGCCTCGACCATAGGGTTGCAGGGGTTCTTATGCCAAAAATCATATCAATCACAAGTGTCTGTTGCTATGATTTGAAATTACAAACTTACATCATGAAATTATCAGCAGAGGGGGAAGTGGATCAAAATGACCCTTATCTAGGTACAAACTAAAGAATGGTTACTAATGGTTACTAACATGGGAATCAAGAGAACAATTTTTCATGTAAGAATCGCCATTTTGCATTGTTAAACATGTCATGCTAAGTGACTGATAATGGGTACAGAGGCAGGTTGTTCCCATGGGAGAAGCTAAGCAATTGTTGATAGGTACAGAAGTGGGGCATTCCCATGGGAGAAGCTCATTCCCTACAGAACATGGAGTCTCAGAGCAAAATGGAGTCTGTTTAGCCATTGCCCATATAGACTGGCCTGTAACATTTCAATGGAACCAAATCTGTCAGCCCATCACATTCCCTACTGGTTTTATGTACATAATCAAATCATTGATTATATGTGATTGTAGTGGGTGTGTAACACCATTAGCTTAACATATTGGATTTTATTTCTAATATATTTAATTAAACGGCTTATCACGCATGGCCTGATTAAAAGTGCAAACATAATTAGAATGAGAGGTCCTGGCATTTTGGTTATTAAAGTAGTTAACCAGGGGACCAAGAGGACAGATTTTGGTATCAATTTGCCTCAGGTTTTCAGTTTTTCCTCCCTTTTTTGAATCTTTTTAAATCAAAGATAAAGTATCATGAATGACACCTGAGTGGTGAGTATAGAAACAACAGGTACCCTCTAAGGTCCTCCTCATAATCCTCCTTGTTTTAAAAACAGCAAATTTAACCTTCTTTTGTTTTGTAAAACCACCTCAGCAAGTGAGACAAGGGAATTTTTTAAGTGGCTTACAGAGTTTTTTTAATTTACTTAAGTCCAGATCTATTTATTTAGTTAAAGTTTTGAAATTTTGGTTTCCTGTAATGAGGGCAGTGGTCCCTACACCTGTGGAGCCAGTTATACTTATATCCATTAGGAAGGGAATTAGGACAGGGGCCACTACTTTAGATATTAGCCTTCTTTTCCCTCCCCATCATAATAGTACACCTGGGAAATGACCTGAACAGTAACACAGAATTCATTCCATTTGGTAATCTCAAAAAGTTAAAGGGCCAGGCATGGAGTTATTCCTGATGTGAATCAGAGGCATTTGGATTCATTTTTTAAATTTTAATTTGTGAACTCATATGTCAATTTTGGTACCAAACATATGTAGATGTGACAATACACTGGTGTATGCACACATAAAGTGTGCAAAATTACGAACTCAAAAACTAGAATTTGAAAAGTTTTTTTTTGGCCTCTATCCTGATGTAGTTCCGCTCATCAGAGATGAAAGGAATTAAGAGAATATAGACAAGGTTATGCCCTATCCCTCCCTGAAGGAGTTTCCCAAAGAGACAGCAAGGGAGTTTGCTTCCATTGGTCTCCTTGGGAGAGCCCCCTCAGGTTGGGGTCTTGCTCTAAACCAGTTTTTCTGGTCTCTTGGATGGCAGCCATCAAAATTTTAGCCTGGCATTTTGGTGGACCAACTCCAATAGTTAGGAGTTCCTGTTGGCAGCAGTTTACATTTTAATGTAAGTGTTAGTGAACATGTTTAAAAGCCTTTTTAATATTTTTTCCCCAATTTGAATATAAGACATTTGATTAGGATGTTCAGGCTGCCCAAAGACAATGTGGTGGTCCCCTGAGGGGGCCATCTGACTGTGAAAGTTGGCTATTCTCTCTCACAGAATTTATATAGAGAAAGGACGTCATAGCAGGTCCGGTAGTCAGCAACCCTTCTCTGGAATTCCTGGAAACTGGTCAATATGCATTGAAGGGGTACAGGACAAACACACGGGAGACCCATGTCCACACTCAAGGGCAACAAAAAACAGAACAAGATGAACAAACACAGAACAGGTAAGACACTGCAGACAATGACAAATGGCCACTCCAGATTCCTGACCAGAAGGCCTGGGCAACGTCTTGCCACAGTCTGGGACTTGGGAAGTAGTGCTGCGTCCAGCCTTCCTCAGAGTCCCCAGATTCTGATCTGCCAGAAACAGACTTATTAGGTCCCCGGGGTGCATAAACAGGTGACTCTCTGGAAGAATTTAGTTCAGTCCAGGGGCAGAGCTCCACAGACTGTGCGGCCTGGGATTGAGGAACGTCTCTCAGAGGCCTTCCCCTAGGAGCAGCACCGTGGCCTCTCCCTTAGGAGTTTCCAGGTCAGTGGTGAGCGGTGGTTGCCCACCAGGCAGCAAGGATCTTGCTGGGGCCTCCAAATGTTATGGACGCAACTTAAGAACAGACCCATTCACCACTGAGAAGTCTAAATTCGAGTGTCTTTATTAAGCCGGCTGTCTGACTGTCTCACACAATGCCCCCAAAATGGCTACTGCGAAAACAGCCTCGACCATAGGGTTGCAGGGGTTCTTATGCCAAAAATCCTATCAATCACAAGTGTCTGTTGCTATGATTTGAAACTACAAACCCACATCATGAAATAACCAGCAGAGGGGGAAGTGGGCCAAAATGACCCTTACCTAGGTACAAACTAAAGAATGGTGACTAATGGTTACTAACATAGGAATCAAAAAAGAACAATTTTTTATCATGTAAGAATCGCCATTTTGCATTGTTAAACATGTCATGCTACTAAGTGACTGATGATGGGTACAGAGGCGGGGCATTCCCATGGGAGAAGCTCATTTCCTACATACCATGGAGTATCAGAGCAAAATGGAGTCTGTTTAGTCATTGCCCATATAGACTGGCCTATAACATTTCTGTGGAGCCAAATCTTTCAGCCCATCACAGAATTATATTCCATTGATTACAAAACTGAGCAAAGGCACTTGAAATATGAGCAGGGACATTGTCAGTTTTTAAATGATGTTTACCCATGGTGGCAATGCAAAGGAGCAAATGAGAGATACAGGCTGAGCCCTTCTCTGAACAATGTACACTGGCCAATATAAGGCCTGAGGATATATCTGTGGTAACATGTGAAAAAGGATAGGGGTAGAAGGGAGGAAAATGAATTAGCATCCATCTGCCCGAGGGTATTAGAATGTAAACCTCGAGAGTTCACAGTTTCCCAAGTATGGGAATAAAAGGGTGTGCAATGAGAGCAATTATTAATGATGAAATGGGCCTGTTGTTTGGTCAGTATATTGGCAGCCTCCGAATTATCTACTTGTCTTTCAATAGCTTTAGTCAGTCTATTAACAAAAGTAATGAAAGACTCCACCAAGACTTGTCGAATTATAGCAAAGGACTTAGAAGGATCCTGAGTGTCTGGGATCCTCCTCCATGCTTTACAAACTAAGGGTCTAATCCGAGCAATGGTGGCTGCAGGCAACTGAGCTTGTTGTTATCATGTCCCTCTTTGACCCATGCTAAACAAGCCATCATAATCAAAATTAACATTTACCTGAGCATTATCCTCAGCTTGAACATGGGCTAAATCAGAGTATTCTTATAAAAACACTGTATTGGGGCAGGAGAAATAACCATTTTCACCAATGCTTTCCAATCATTGGGAACCAAGGCATAACCCATTCCCAGCGCCTCTATCATATTGAGCGTGAAATTACTATTAATTCCACTTTCCAACACTGTTCTTAATTCTTTAAACATAGCAAAAGGCAATTGTTCATATTCTGGCTGATTAGCATTATTTAATCTAATGGGGCAGACAGCCAAAGTATGAGTTTCTCACTCTGCAGCTGCCTGCCTGAGACATTCAGATAAATTGGAGAAGGAGGAGGAATGGAGAAGGAGTAGGAATGCAAGGAGATGAATGAGAAAAAACTCCAGTTGTAGAGACTACTGGAGATGTTGGTGGCGCTGTCAAGGCTATTTTTGAGATAGCATCTTGACACAAATACCGAACATGTAACACAGGTGTAGGAGCCCATGGCTCCTCATGAAATTTTTTACCTATATGTTCCCAATCTTTGGGTCTTAAGGATCTACTCTCTGGATACCATGACAGCAAGAATCTATTTCAAACAGCAAAGCCACAAGATCAGCTATGTTTAGCCTTACGAAGTAAATAAGAAAGTTCAGCCTGATGATGACATTGAGCTTCAGACAGGGAATTCCCCATAGCTTACCAGTGGGATCGGTACCAGCCGATGAGAGATACGCATCAAAACCTGTCCAGAAGGGTCCCTGCTCAGGGCACCAGCTGTAAAGGTTAAGGGGAGAGCAAATAAAGAGGCAAGCACAAAGGATGGTGAGCAGTAAGAAGTGGCTCCCATGGGAAAGTCAGTTAAGTTTTATTATCTATTCCAGGGTTATATCAAGTTACATTAGGTTACATAGTGCAGTTAGCTTTGCACATGTGCAGATCATGTAACTAGCTTGCTTCTCAGAGTCCACTAGTACTAAATATTTTTATAATAAGATAATGCCTCCAGGCCTCAAGGACAAAGGAGTTGCATAGTATTTCTAAGCCATTCAGTCAGAAGGCCTTATTGTCCTGAGGAGTTTGCTCAACTCAAAGGACTTTTACTCCTCTGTACATTGACTGGCCTGAAACCTCTGCAATATATGGTCTTAGTAATCCTTGAATTGTAGCTTCTTTCACTTAGTATAATGTTTTTGAAGTTCATCCATGTTGTAACATGTATCAGTACATTTTTTTATGACTGAATAATTTCCATTTAAATTATACCATATATTATTATTTATCCATTCATCTGTTGCTGAGCATTTGGCTTGTGTCCATTTTGGGACTATTATAAATAATGCTAATATGAGCATTCATACATGTTTTTATGTGGTCATATGTTTTCATTCTCTTCATCACATACCTTGAGTAGGTTTGCGGCGTCGTATAGTAACTCTGTGTTTAACCTTTTGAGAAATAACCAGATTCTTTTCCAATGTAGCTACACAATTCTGCATTCTCTTATTTCTCTCTATCTTTGCCAACCCTTGTTTTTTTGTTTTTGGTACTGGGGATTGAACTCAGGGGCACTCAACCACTGAGCCACAACCCTCACCCTATTTTGAGACAGGGACTCACTGAGTTGCTTAATGCCTCACTATTGCTGAGGCTGGCTTTGAACTCATGATCATGATTATAGGCATGCGCCACCTCAGAATTCTTCCAACCTCTACCCATTACCCAATTCTAAAACCACTTCCACATTTTTAGTTATTTATTACAGTGTTTCACTTCCTGGTACCAAAACATGTGTTAGTTTCCTGGGGCTGCAGTAACAAAGTACCACAAAATGGGTAGCTTCAAACAACAAAAATTAATTTTCTTGCAGTTCTGGAGCCTAGAAGTGTGAAATCAAGGTGTCAACAGGACCCTGCTCCCACACTGAGTTGCTTAGTGCCTCACTGTTGCTGAGGCTGACTTTGAACGCTCAATCTTCCTGCCTCAGCCTCCCAAGCTGCTTGGAATTATAGGCATGCTCCACTATTCCTGGCTATGGGTTGTATTCTTTAGGAAAAAAGTCTGTTATTTGTTCAATATACACATAATTTTTTTCAAATATTTTTGATCCTCAGCTAGTTGAATCCATGGATACAAAACCCATATACAGTAGTTCATAACATTCTCTTGTTTTGTATTTCCATAAGGTTGGTAGTAATGTCTTCTTTTTCATTTCCAACTTTGATAACTACTCATCTTCTTTTTTCTTGATCAGTCTAGCTAAACTAAGTTCATAAATTTTGAATTTTGTTGCTCTTTTCCAAGAATTAATTTTGATTTTGATGCTTTATTGTTTTTCTGTTCTCTATTTTAGTACTTTCTGCACTGATTTTTTTTTTCTACCAGGGGTTGAACCCAGGTGTGCTTAACCACCGAACCACATCCCCAGCCCTTTTTATTTTTTATTTTTACTAAGTTGCCCAGGTTGGCCTCTAACTTGTGATCATCCTGCCTTAGCCTCATGAGTCACTGGGATTACAGGTGTGCACCATGTCCAGCTCTATCTTTTCTTAATAGACAACTTTTCCCCACTCTTCGTAGAAAAAAGACGAACAAAATCAGAGACTTGCAGCTTTTTGTTAGGGTATTTTATTGTTTCTCCCTCTTCTGTGGTGGCTGTTGGCTTGGACCTCAGGATAGACACTGGTCAGTTCAAACATTCCTGGACTCCTGGGTGAAGGAATGGATTGGGGAGAATTTGTCACTCTTCACAGGATCCTGGGGAAGTAGTCCACAATACTGCTGGTAATGTAGACTCAGATATGGATGGACCAGGCTAAGGAAGAGATGGCTTAATTCACTCTGGCCTGTGTCCTTAAATTACACTTAACTGTTTTCAGTCAGCTTTCTGCAGGTTGGGTACTTTTGTTTTGTTTTATGTGTTTATTTTTGTTTGTTTGCTTTGTTTTATTTGTATAAGGTGATCTACATTCTCCTAAGTATTTTTAATCAGCTCTCTTCTCTGCTGGGTGGGTACTTTTTATTTGTTTTGTGTTTTTTAAAAATTTATTTTAACTTTATATATACATACTTTTTAGTTGTTGTTGAACTTTATTTAATTTTACATGTGGTGTTGAGAATCGAACCCAGTGCTTCACACATGCTAGGCAAGCACTCTACTGCTGAGTCACAACTCCAGCCCTGTTTTGTTTTTTAATATATTTGTATAAGGTAATCTATGTTGTGTGTGTGTGTTTTGAATGACACAAGTGAAATTTTGCTTTATAATTTGTACAACACTATATTATAAGATTAGTATTTTCACAGCAGAGAAAAAAGATGCACAGTTAATATTTGTGTTTATTTTTACGGCATAAACTGGATGGATGGATGGACAAGGATTGTTCTGGTAGCTTTGTACAAACAGGGGGCTGCCACCAGGCTGTGTTCTGAAGGGTCCTGCTTTTCCCAGACAGTCTAAGTTCTAGGCTAGCAGAGTTCCCTTGGCCCAGGAAATGCCCTACAAACTGGTCTCCTGCAATCCCCCAACCACTGCAAGACTGGTCTTCTAGGCCTAGATTGGGAGGTATGATGACTGTGTATTCCTAGGGTGTCTGTGAGGAGATGACCTATGAGGAAATCCAGGATCATTATCCACTGGAATTTGCCCTGCGGGACCAGGACAAGTACCGGTACCGGTACCCCAAGGGTGAGGTAGGTGGGATTTGGGTCTTAATTCGAGTACCTGATGCCTACTTGGGAATACTGCCTGTGACTGAGGACCTTTGAGGGCCTGGCCTCAAGCCAGGCCATTCTGAATGTGTATTTCATTTGCACCACTTCCTAAACTCTGTGGCCTAGGCCTCTACCCCCTCCTTGGTTGGTGGGTGGACAGTGCTACATAGAGTAGGCATCCAACTCTGGCAGCTGTTGAATCCCTGCTCCCCATCCCTGTTTTCCTTCTTTCCAGGGGTGGTTTGGGAATGACAGAGCCTGGCTCTGTGGGGTTTAGCTTGGTTTATATTCTCCTTACATTTCCAGGCCAGCTTTTTTGCCAGGGAGTTGTCAGCCTTTCCTAGGGTGCTCAGGTAGCCGAGGAATCAGGACATATGCCAAGCCTGAGACTTAGGTCTTAACCCATGCATCTCTACCCTGGGCCTTTGCTTTTCCTCTGGATCTGTCCTGTCATTACTGGGTGATCCTGTCCTCTCTCCAGCTCTAGGCACCACTCCAGCCTTGATTCCAGGCCTAGAGTCACCTTCCCCAGATAGATTGTGACCAGTGTAAGCAATCTGCACTTTTCACCTTCCCTCTGACAGAATCCCCGGTCAGTCCAAGCTCCAGGTCAGAAACTGGGGAGTCACTTTTCACTCAGGCGGCTCCTCTCCCTTCCAGGAAGTGGCCTGAGGCAGAAGTCAAATAAAAATACCCCCCACAGACACACAGTTCATGCTTGTACACACAAAGACACACCTTCACCTAGTTGCCAGGCTCACAGACCACTACACTCTACTGTCCTCTGGAATAGGAATAGTGTAACTCTGGATAACATGGTTATGTTCCTCACATCATACTGTGAGACAGAATTCAAATTTAGAACCAACTGTATAGCAGTAAAGAGAAACAAAGCAGCTGCTTGCTCAAACTTGGGAATGTAGGGGGGAAATTGGACAGGAAATTAGTTACCAAAAGAATTGATCCTGGCCAGATGCAGGGCACACACCAGCAGCTTGGGAGGCTGAGACAAGAGGATTGTAAGTTCAAACCCAGCCTCAGCAAAAACAAGGTGCTAGGCAACTCAGTGAGACCCTGTCTCTAAATAAAAGTAAAAAATAGGGCTAAGGATGTCACTCAGTGGTTGAGTACCCCTGAGTTTAATCCCTGATACCAAAAAAAAAAAAAAAAAAAAAAAAAGAATTGATCCAAGATTTCCCTAGAACTACCAGCACAAATCAGTGAATTGGTATTGCTTCCTAGTCAAAGGATGGGGCAAATCCAACCATGGAGACTTTATTTTAAAGGGCTACTCATTGTATACAGAGAAATAGAACTCCTTCAGGGCTTTAAGCCCAGTTCTCTAAACCAGTCAGACTGAGAGGTTGGTCAAGGGACCAGCAGGAGTCCAAGGTACACATTACCACAGGGCAGGTAGACTATGAGGGTTGTTCCTGGAATTCTTATGTGCTTTTGATAGTTACTCTCTAGAAAGTTCTGGGGCCTTTGCTCCCCTTCCCTACCACCCTTGTCTGCTGTGGACTGGAAGCAGGTAGCATCTTTTCCACCAGCCACAGTTGATAGAATATGAGTTCCATAGTGGAAGGTTCAGTGTAAAGCCCCATGAGTGGGTGTGAGGTGGCCCTTTGAAATGGGAGCCTTAGGCCTAGCCCTCTCGGACCTATCTGGTCCTGACCCTGGAAGGGGGAGATGGCTCCTTTCCTACACTGCCAACTCCTACTTGCTTCCTTCTCAAGCTAGACATCTCACTGGCAGTCTTCTAGGGGCATCTGCCTACCCCATCCCCTCAGGAGCCAGACTGGAAGAGGGTTAGCCACAACCTCCTGAATGGTGAGCAGCTCCAGGAATGGGAAGGTGGCCCCTTGACCAGGATGCTTTTGTTCCTACCCCAGGAGCCAGACCTGAGAGACATCCTTCCTGTTTGTTCTTACAGTCCTATGAGGACCTGGTCCAGCGTCTAGAACCAGTCATCATGGAATTGGAGAGGCAAGAGAATGTGTTAGTCATCTGCCACCAGGCTGTGATGCGGTGTCTTCTGGCCTACTTTCTTGACAAGGCAGCAGGTTAAAGATCTTGCCTCTGGGGAGGTGGGATGTCTGTGGTTGTGTGTGTGTGTGTGTGTGTGTGTGTGTATGTGTGTGTTTGTGTTTGTGTGAAAAAGAGGGACTATTACCTGGGCATCCCTGGTATGTCATCTATCCCTTCTTTGTCCACAGAACAGCTACCCTACCTCAAGTGTCCACTGCACACAGTCCTGAAGCTGACCCCTGTGGCTTATGGTAAGGGAGTGTCCCATAGGTTGATCTTAGATTGCTATGACCTTAGCTCTCTATAGCATTCTGTGATTTTTGGCAAATCACTTGAAAATTCCATTAGGGGTCCATTTCTCTAGTCCTTGTACCACTACCATTCCCAATTTGCTTTTTAAGTTTGTTATTATTGAAGTGGGGCTCTGTCACACATACCTGTAATCCCAATAACTTGGGAAGCTAACATGGGAGGATCCCAAGTTTGAGCCACCACCCCCCCTCACCAAAAAAAGGGAAAAAATAAAGGGCTGAGAATGTAGCTAAGTATAAGAACTCTTGCTTAGCATGTGCACGGCCCTAAGTTCAATCTCCAGTACTGAGAAAAAAAAAGTTTATGTGACCTCAGGAAGCCTCCCCAGTGATTCTTCCTTAACCATTACCTACCTGCTGGTGTTTCCAAAACCACCATAACACTCATGGCCCCAGGGCCTGGATCTTAAAATATTTTGGGTGCAGGGCAGTTTATTTTTCACCCCTGCTTCTCACTACAGCATCTGAGAGCTGAGGTAGCTTCCTGGTTTGGGTCTTAGCTCCTCTGATACAGGTTGTCATTGAAGGATGAAGCTGCATGGGCAGCTGATTTCATTCTAATGTGTGATAATCTCCATCTTTCACTAAGCACCCCACATAAGTTGTTTTGACTTTGTGTGGCAGGGTTGGAGTTATCAGTTTTTTGGAGACCCCCCCAAATAAGCGACCCTGTGTTGAGCATAGGCCTGTTACTGCTCTGCCATTGGTCCCTGTGTAGGCAACTTTGGTCCTCTGAGTGGCACTGTCTGGGCAGTCATACATGGATAAGCACAAGACTGACAAGATGCCAGCTCCCTGGAGCTACCTGAGGTAGAAAGACTGGAGTGAAGCTTAGATAGCTGATCTAATTCACAACCTCCTCCTGGATAAGTTTTTGTCCTCTCTCCCCAGCTGTCTTTCCAGGGAGGGGGAACTAAGTTTTCCTCTTCTGCTCTGACAGGTTGTAAAGTGGAATCCATATTCCTGAATGTGGCAGCTGTGAACACCCACCGGGACAGGCCTCAGGTAGTACTGAGGTCACTGCTGGAGTGGCAGGCATGTTGCCCAGGGGTGTTGAGACTCCACATCTTTAAGACCCCCAGCTTGGGTGCCTGCCAGGAGTTCAAATCTTTTGCCAAGGCTGTTCTCTGCCTAGATTGTTCTTCTGTCCTTGGGTGGGGCTGTGGTTTGGTTAGATGCTTCCCAAGACCATCTGCCCTAGGGGTGGGGAAATCCCTGGGGCTGGGTTATCAGGTCAGTAAGTACCTGAGCTTGGGTATGGTTGGCTGCCAGTTCTTGAGGAGTCACACAGCTCCTAGTAGCCCCACCATAGAGGTCTGAGCCAAAGAGGAGCAAATGGGGATTTTTCTGTTTTCTCCTACCAGCCCAGGCCTCATGTAAGCATCTTTTCTGACTAAAGTGCCTTTGAACATAAAAACAATATCATGTTTTGTTGGGGAAGATGCTGAGGGAGCCCAGCTCTAAGCAGAGAATTTCCTGTAGAAGGGCAGCTCATCACCTCTATTCCCTGAGGGCCCTGTTTATGGTAGTGGAGCTCCCCCAAGTGCTGCCCAGAACCACTTTCAGTGCCCCTGTTGGGGTCCCTTCATAGCAGCCAAGACAGGATCTCCCACCCCTTCTGGGATTCTAGTCCCAGTTCCTGGAATCCCCCTCACTAGGAAGACTCCTGTAGCCTCAGTCATGTCTGTTGCCATTCATGGGGAGACATACATGGACCATAGGTCCCTGCTGGGGTGCTCCTGCTCACCTACCGTCCCTTGGCCTTGAACCCTGAGAAGATGTATGCATGTGTCCTATTCCTTCCCAAGGTTGCTGCCCACAGCCAGGTGGTGTTGGGCCCCCAAAACTGACAGGGCGATGATGAATGAGATCCCTGGGTCTGGAAGCCTTTGGGGGTCAACCCTGCCAGCCCATGGGCATGCTTCAGCTGATAGTCACTTGCCTGTCTCAGGATGTGTGCTTCTGAGAGGATAACTTCTGAAAAAGAAGTTAATCTATTATTGACCACAGGTTTCCAGACAGTTCCTTTTCAGGGAGATAGGATCCTATAGTTTCCTGGCCCACCTTTGGGATTGGGATATGGTGGGAAAGGGGCCCCTCAGGAAACCTACCTCAAGGTGAGAAATGTATCTACCCCTATAATTCCAATGGCTAGTCTGTGAGCCTAGGGCATGGGTCAGGGGGACTGTGTCTCCCTCCCTGTGGATCTGAGCATCACATTGTACAAGACTGCAGCTCAAGTCACTGGTGACCTGTGCCTGCAGGTGATAGTTCCCACGACCCACAGATGGGAAGAGGGGCCACAAGAATCATGGCTTATGTAGGACAGTCTCATAGAACTGAGGGGAGTTTCAGGTCCCCTGTTCTCAGGCCTGAGATATCCTGCGCTCAGTAGGCCAAAGATGGAACTTGGCTCTGCAGTTTTATAGGGGCCATCTATAGTTGAAAGGTTTAGGGGACTATGCCCCAGCCTGGAGGGGACAGACAAGGCTGTAGATTAGGAGATGTCCATAGGCTTCTGGGGCTATATCTGACACCTGTGAACTGACAGAGCCAGGAAAAAGGCACCCCCCAGGAGCTGAACTCCCTCCCTTCTCCCACTGATGAGGACACAGGCTCCAAGCCAGGCGTTCCTCCCTAGATGTCCCAACCCTGAAACAGGAGTTAGCCTTGCTTTGGGTAATACCTGGCCTGCCTGCAATGGAGCAATGAGCTGAGTGGCATTCCCCACCCCACCTTTGTCCTATTGTCTGAGCACCCATTGTGTGTCAGAAAGTGCATGACTGTGCTCTTAGGGAAGGCAAGGGTCTAGAACCCTGTAGCTGGGGCTCCTGTGGTAAGAATGTGCACCCATCCCATCTGGTCACAGTGATAAGGAAAGCAGGCAGCAGGTTTCCCATCTATCCTGCTGCAGGATGAATGTTCTGTGTTTTTATTGTGCAGAATGTAGACATCTCTCGGCCTCCAGAAGAAGCCCTAGTCACAGTCCCGGCTCACCAGTGACTGTTTCTCATCCACTGCAACCCCTGGGCAGGCATTGATCTCTGCAGACAAGATCTATGTGTGTGATAGTCACCATGCAGGAAAACTCTCAAAGCGATGTACGGCTAGCAGCACCCAGAGTCCCTGCCCAGCTCACCTGCCTCCTTGTTGACAGTTAGTAACAGGGTTGGGCATGGGTGCTAACCTGCTGCTAAGAATCACTGGGCTAGACTGTGCCATGCAGATGGGCTAAGGCTGCCAGCAGCTGGCCCCTTTGTTGCAGTTTTCAGGTGGTTACTCACCAGGCCAGCTGGCTTTATAAAGTGTATATCTCTAAATGTGAAGCAGAAAGTCTCATTGGAATGTTGTCACTGTGGCCCAACTGTCTGGGGTGGATGAAGTGACCCCCTGCAGGACCTTTACTACCCTCTCTGTGACCTCTTGCTGAGCCAGTGGCCAGGTCTTCATGGATCCCTGAGTATCTGCTGCCTCAGGTGAGAGGGACAGCCTTCCCCATCTTTCCCTGCCAAGAATTGAAGAGCAGAAGACACTGACCAGGTCCTTAGGTCCATATTACTCATATTTGTGGATACTCATGAAAGCAACACACTGCTTTGGCATCTTGTGATGCTGTAAAAACATGTAGGAAGAACAGCATTTGTGGCTAACCCTTCCCAACTATGTATACACTGGAATATAGGGGAGCTGTGGCTAAGGCTACCCCTTCCCAACTGGTCACAGTGGAACCATGTAAAGACTGGGCAGTTGTACAAGTTACCTTTCTGGTGCACACACCAAAGTGCTCAAGGGGGAGGCTGGGTCTCCCCTTCCCCAGCTGTGTCCATTCGCAGCCAGGGAGAAGGTTGTCCTCTTTCCTGTTGTAGCCTCTGTCCACACAGAATGTATGCTGGTGGCAGAAACATGCATTTGCCATAAATGGTTGAGAAAAACTTGTGGTCCTATAAAATCTGTCCTAATGTTTATTGACCTCTACCTGTGAAATGAGGAAGGGAGAGGATAGAGAGCCTCTGGCCAAGGGAGAATTTCTCCAACTGCATCACGACTTTGATTCACGTGCATATGAGCTTTGTGAAAATAGCCTTGTGAAGTCTGGCATCTGTCATGCCCTTGAGTTCTTTTGGGTCCAGGTAGTGGGTTCCGGATCCTTTTCATAGCTGGCCAACAGCCCAATTAGTCAGGTTATGGGTCAGGGCCTGGAAAGTGTCTGGATGGACTAGCAGTCAGATGCCCTTCTGTCAGATGTCACAGGTGGGAATTGGTGAAACCATGCCCCTGGATTCCCAAGCCCACGTTTTATCCAGAATCTTTCCATGCCTGTGCCTGGCTAGAGCAGCCTACCCTTTCCAGCCCCCCTGGGCTTTGCAGCCTACAGGTACCACCTGTCCATGAAAGAAGCCACTGTCCCTGGCCCTGGCCAATTGACTCTCATCCTTGTGTGCTGTAGCATCTGTGGACGAATACAGGTATAGAGTTGTCCAGGATAGGCCTAGGACAGGATCCTCCTCCTGGAATCACCTCCTTTGGAGCACCAAGCCCCAAACTGAGGCCAGAGGACCAAACCACTACCTTTGGGACATGGAGCCTACAGCCTTTGCTTCTGTGTCATTTGAAGTTTTGGTGACTTTTGTCACCTACTGAATACACTCACTTAGTAGCGATAGCAGGTCCCTTTGGTCAGTGGCTGTGCATTTACCTCTCAATGTCACCTGAGACAAGACCACTGAAGCCCTGGTTCTCCATGTACAGAGGGGAGGCAGGAACTACTGGACATGGATGTATTACAAAGACTAGAGATAGGGCAGAGGGTAGTCTGGGGTTGGGGCATGTGCAAGAATCAGCCCTCTCCTTCAACACTGACCTGGAGAAGCCTCTGCATGGGCAGCCACATACCTGGTTGGCTGCCAGGTAGCTGGGATGGTTGATGTACCCAAGTTGTAGATGTTTTCCTACTTTTATGGAATGGATGGTATTGAATCTCAGCTACAAATCACGCTTTGTCCAGAATTCTTTGCAATAAATACTTTTTAAAAACATGATAATTTAAGGTTGTATTTTGTAGCCAGTTCTCTACTTGTGAGGTATTCTCTCTGTCAGTTCTGTACATGCCCTGTATAGAGGTCTTTCTTGTCAGTCCGCATGGAGACCCTTGGTTCAGTTCCCACCCTCAGGGGAGCCCCCCACTCACTGGAGAGGAGTTATGTTGCCCTGGACTGAACCCTGAGCTATACGCATGGGTATGCTGGAGTTCTTCCTTAAAGTGTGCCTCACCTGGCTCCCTTCAGGGGCCCCTGGGTTCATAAACTGATTTTATCTAGAAAATTGATGAGGGCAGTCAAAATTTTGTTAGCTGAGCCACAGGTTCTGTTGTATAAGTAGAACTCTGCTGGCTTCCCATCTATTTTTGTTCTGGGGGCCTGGTGATTAGTTCCATACTATGAAAGATCCCTATAGGTCTGACCATTAAGATTCCCTATAAGCCCTACATGCCCTACGTGTCATGGTCTCTGGAGCTCTTTCCTCTGGCAGCTCAACACTGCTTCTACTGTCGTTACCTAGGATCCTGTTATCTAAACTGAAATCTAAGAACCCCTCTTCTCTTTTGTGTGTGTGTGTGTGGTACTAGAGATTGAACCCACGCATACTTTACCACTGAGCTACATCTCTAGCCCCTTTTATTTTTTATTTTGACACAGGGTCTCACTACATTGCCCTGGCTTCTTAAACATTCTGTTGTTTTAGTCATTCAGTGTGTTGCACTTTGTTACGGTAGTCTTAAGTTTTTCAAAGATGCTCCCCTTAGCAGTGAAATTCCCAAGGCCTCAGTGATGAGAGTATTTTCTGGGTCTTTTCCAGGAATTCAGGGAAAAGGTGAGTTGTCCATGATAAAATTTCAGTCCCAACATTTATTTTGCATGAATGACTAGATCTTGAGGTTTTGAATTCTTTCCCCTATATTGTATTAGGGAACTTTGAGCATCTGTTTGGATATGGCTTGGGTGTGTTCTCAAGCTTTCATGTGATGAAAACTTGGTCCTCAGTATTGTTGATGCTGAGAGGTGAAGGATCTTGAAGAGGTAGAGTCCAAACGCAGGCCTGTAATTCAAGAGATGGGGGAGGCTGAGGCAGGAGGATTATAAATTTGAGCAAGCCTGGGCAATTTTGTGAGACCCTGTTTCAAAATTTAAAAAAGGTCACTGGACATGGTGATGCATGCCTATGATCCCAGTGACTCATGAGGCTCAGGCAGGAGGATTGCAAGTTAGAAGCCAGTATTAGCAATTTAGTGAGGCCCTAAGCAACTTGGCAAGACTCTCTCAAAAAATAAAAAGGGGCTGGGATGTGGCTCAGTGGTTAAGTACCTGTAGGTTCAATCCCCAGTACCAAAAAAAAAAAAAAAAAAAAAAGTTCTGAGCTAAATAAACTTCTTTTATAGCTGAGTGAGTGGTAGAGTGCTTGATTAGTATGTGTCAGGTCCTGGGTTCAATCCACAGCACCAAAAAATAAAAAACAAACCTTTTCTTTCTGTTTTTAAGCCTCAGGTATTTTGTTAGAGCAATGAAAGATGGACTAATATAGCATCTCACTGCATTCAGTGCGATCTGTTTTTCATTCAGCTAACCAAATAGGTATGTAGAACAATTCCCAGCAACTTGAGCTAGCACAGTGAACTCCAAGTTTCTGCTAAGTGCACCCAAATTGATAAATGTAGCTCAGTCTAAACTTGTTTTTATCTCTTCAATCTCACACATTTCTTCACATTTTGGCCAATATAAAATAGTAATGTTTTGTAATTCTTTTGATATATAAGCCATCCCTCTGTGTTCAGCTCTTGTAATAATCTCTCAGACATGCTGGGATCCATCTCCAGTTTAAGGTGTAAGGGACATGCTGGGAGGAAGGACCACGAGAATCATTGACTCCCTCTTGCAAAGCCACTCCCTCATGAAATATTTCTAGGACAACTTACTTCAGTGGGCAAGGAAGGTACCAAAGAAACTTGGGGTTAATGGTTATCTCAGTTCTTTGAATTTTTTTCTGTATATCTTCATTCCACTTAATTCATTCATTCAACACAGTTATTAAGTGCCTACTATGTGCTAAGTAGTGGGGATACAGGAGTAAGCACAACAGACAAATTCCCTGCTGTCAAATAGATGACATGCTAGTGGTGAGAGACACAGTAAACAAATAAGCAAATGATGTAGCATATTAAAGGGTGCCAAAGTCCTGGATTAGGTTATGGAGCATTGCACCAGTGAGTTCAAGGATATAGAAGAGGCTGGGGTGGCTAGGAAAGAAGGAGGAGACCAAGTCTGAGAAGTCATGGAGAGCAGATTATGTGGGGCGCTGGATAAAGTGAAAGGGCTTGGGAAGAGAAACTTGACTTAAACATTTAAAAACGATCTTTTCTCTGGCTGCTGCTGAGTTGAGAATATACTTCAATGGGACAGACTAGAAGCTAGGACACTTGCGTGGAACCTTCTGCAATAATCCAGGTTAAAGACAATGATGCTTCAGGTAGAGCTGCTGAGTAGTGGTCAGATTCTGTATCTGTTTTGTTTATTTAAGATTTTTAAATTTTATTTATTTATTTATTTTTGGTGCTGGGACTGAACCCAGGGCCTTATGCATACTGAGTATACTGAGCATGGGCTTTACTACTGAGCTATACCTCTAGCATCATCTGTACACACACACACACACACACACACACGACTTTTTGGTAATAGTGATTGAACCCAGGGGCATTTAACCATTGAGCTGCATCCCCAATCCTTTTTATTTTTTAATTTGAGACAGGGTCTTGCGAAGTTGCTGAGGGTCTTGCTAAATTTCTGAGACTGGCCTCAAACTTGGGATCTCAGCTTCTGGAGTTGCTGGAATTATAGGCGTGTGCTACCATGCCCAGCTTCTATATATATATACTTCAGTGTATATGTGCTGGAATTGAACCCAGGGCCTCATTACGATAGGCAAGCACTCTACCACTGAGACTCTGAACTATACTCACAGCCCTTTTGCATGTGTTTTGAAGATAGAACGAAGATTGCCTGACAATTTGGAGGAAGGCATGTGAGAAAGAGATGATGCCAAGGGGTGTACATGGAAGCTTGTGGGAGATATGGGCTAGTAGTTCAGTCAAAGGTGGTTTAGATGAAATGCCAGGTGGATATCCAAGTGATGTTGACAAGATGGTTGCAGCTTCAAGTCTGGTGTTAAAAGGCCTGGGCTGCAGGTAAGAAATGGCCTCATGTATGTAGATCATATTTATAGTTATAACACTGGGCCAGCTCTCCAAAGAGACTGTAAAGAAGAAATGAGACCTGAAGACTAAACCATAAGTACCCTACATTGCAATTAGGAAGAGCTCACAGAGCAGCCTATGAAGTAGCTGTGTGAGAGGAAAAGGGGGTGACCCATCATGTCACCAAGACTAGTAAGTCAAGGGCAATAGACAGAGCTGCCCACTGGATGTAGACATGTGGAGTTCAATTTCCCAGGATTCTCTGTCCTGATCGGTACCTAACTTTCACATAATAGACCCCCAGTGAGAGGCTGGGGGTATAGCTCAGAGGTAGACTGCTTGCCTAGCAAGTAAGAGGTCCTGGGTTCAATCCTCAGCACCAAAGAAAGGAAAGGAAAAGAGAAAAAAGAACTTAGGCTGTGATTTCAGACAATATCTAAATCTGGGAACCATAGAATCAGTCTTTGGATTTGATAACAATGTTTAGTGCCTTGACACAGCAGCTAAGAATTTGACCTTTTTCTCTTTCTTTAAACTGTTTGGTGCTATTAGAAGACACCACAATCCTGGATTTCTTAGCTCTTCGCGCTATTCTTTTTTGTTTGTTTTTTTTTTAATCATTAATACCCTTATTTTTGTATATGTAGTAATGAGGATTGAACCCAGTCCCTCACATGTGCTAGGCAAGCTCTCTACCACTGAGCTACAACCTCAGCCCCTCTTCATGATATTCTTTTTTTTTTTTTTTTTTTTTTGAAATTTGGGCATAAGTTATTTTTATTCTTGCTAAATTGATTCTGGTTAGATTGAACTTATTTAGGTTTAAGTAAAAGTATCTGACTTCTATTACATCCAAAGGCAATATTTTGGCCTAAAATATTTCCCAAAAGGGCTCTTCAAATGGTTTGATCAGCATGTTACCAAGGCATATACTTTGATTTGGAATAAAATACATAGCTAGCATATTCTTACATTCAAATAATATCCCAGGTATTATTCACTACTTTATTGTACCTCATAAATCCAGGAAATACTGGGGCCCTGATTTCCAAAATTGGTAGGAATATGCTCTTTTCCTTTTTTTTAATTTTTAAAATTTTTTTTATTTTTTATTCATTTAGTTTTGATCCATTGAACACAAATGGAGTACAGCTATTGTTTCTCTGGCTGTACACAAAGTAGAGTCACACCATCTGTGCATTCATACATGTACACAGGGCAATGATGTCTGTCTCATTCTGTTATTATTCTTGCCCCCACCACCCGACCACCCCCCTCCCTTCCCACTATGTTATCTATCCTTCCTACATTCTTGCTTCCCTTCCGCCCGCATTATGCATCATCATTCACTTATCAGAGAGATCATTTGGCCTTTGGATTTTTGGGATTGGCTAATCTCACTTAGCATGACAGTCTCCAACATCATCTATTTACCTACAAATGCCATAATTTTATTCTTCTTTATGGCTGAGTAATATTCCATTGTGTATATATACCACAATTTCTTTATCCATTCATCTATTGAAGGGCATCTAGGTTGGTTCCACAATCTAGCTATTGTGAATTGAGCAGCTATGAACATTGATGTGGCTGCATCACTGTAGTAATCTGATTTTAAGTCCTTTGGGTATAGGCCAAGGAGTGGAATAGCTGTGTCAGATGGTGGATCCATTCCAAGTTTTCTAAGGAATCTCCACACTGCTTTCTATAGTGGCTGCACCAATTTGCAATCCCACCAGCGATGTATGAATGTACCCTTTCCCCACATCCTCACCAACACCTGTTTTTGCCTGTATTCTTAATAAAAGACATTCTAATTGGGGTAAGATGAAATCTTAAGGTGGTTTTGATTTGCATTTCTCTTATAACGAGGGATGTTGAACATTTTTTCATAAATCTGTTGATTGCTTGTAGATCTTCTGTAAAGTGTCTGTTCATTTCCTTGGCCCATTTATTGATTGGGTTATTAGTATTCTTGGTGTAAAGATTTTTGAGCTCTTTGTAGATTCTGGAGATTAGTGCTCTATCCTGAAGTGTGTGTGGCAAAGATTTTCTCCCACTCTGAAGGCTCTCTCTTCATATTGCTGATTGTTTCCTTTGCTGAGAAAAAGCTTTTTAGTTTGACTCTATCCCAATCATTGATTCCTGCTTTTATTTCTTGTGCTTTGGGAGTCATCTTAAGGAAATCTTGTCGTAGGCCAACATGATGGAGATTTGGACCTCTTTTCTCTTCTATTATGTGCAGGGTCTCTGGTCCTTGATCCATTTTGAGTTGAGTTTTGTACAGGGTGAGAGATAGAGGTTTAGTTTCATTTTGCTGCATTTGGATTTCCAGTTTTCCCAGCACCATTTGTTGAAGAGGCTATATTTTTCTCCATTGTATGCTTTTGGCTCCTTTGTCAAGTATGAGATACCTGTATTTATGTGGGTTTGTCTCTGTGTCCTCTATTCTGTACCGTTGATCTACCTGTCTATTTTGGTGCCAATACCATGCTGTTTTTGTTACTATTGCTCTGTAATGTAGTTGAAGGTCTGGTATTGTGATACCCTCTGCTTTGCTCTTCTTGCTAAGAATTGCTCTTCATGCTATTCTAAGGCCTTGTTACAGTTTAGATATTAGATGTCCCCCCAAAGCTCATGTGTGAGATAATGCATAAAAGTTTAGAGGCGAAGTGATTGGGTTATTATAATCTTAACCTAATCAATGCATTAATCCTCTGATAGGGATTAACTGGGTGGTAACTATAGGCAGGTTGGGTGTAGCTGAAGGAAGTAGGTCAATGGGGGAGTGCCCTTGGATGTATATTTTGTTCATGGGAAGGGGAGTCCTCTCTCTCTGCTTCCTGGTCCCACGTCTCCCAGCTGCTTTCCTTTGCCACAATCTTCCACCATGATTTTCTTACCTCAAGCCCCTAGCAATGGAGCCAGCCTTCTATGGACTGAGACCTCTGAAACTGAGCCCTCAAATAAACTTTCCTCCTCTAATTGTTCTTGTCAGATCTTTTGGTGACAGCAGCAAAAAAACTGACTAAAACACTTGTCTTCAATATGTTCATCCTCTGACAGTCCTCCTATGGTATCCTTTTTTCAATACCAAATTGTGCAAGGAGGAGGTGGCTCACCAACAGTCAATTCTCTGTTTCTGATACCACCTATGTGTCTAATAATTCAGTTCAATTCTTACTTTAACTTCTGGAGTTAGCACAAATCCCACAGGTTAAGGGCTTAGTCCCCCAAGACTGCCCATCCACTTAAGGTGATGTGCTGGAAGTCCCCCAGGGTGGGGTGCATACTTCTCAGTGACTGGCTATAAATCCAGAGTTCTAACAATCCACAGTGTTGGAAATACCAGGGTGCTGCAAGGAATCAAACTCAGGCTTGGAAGTAGCTTGGCAAGGCAAACTTTACTTCCAAAGAACAGTATCCTACTGAACAGTCTGCACAAGCAAGCATACTTGGTTTTTAGTTATATATGATAGTAGAATATATTTTGACATGTCACATATTTATGTTTTTTTTTTTAAACAGGATTGAAGCCAGGGGTACTTAGCCACTGAGCCACATCCTCAGACCTTTTTTATATTTTATTTAGAGACAGGGTCACTGAATTGCTCAGGGCCTTCCCAAATTAATGAGGCTGGCTTTAAATTTATGATTCTCCTGCCTCAGCCTCCTGAGCTTCTGGATTACAGGCCCACGCCATCTTTCCCAGGTAAGTCTGCCTGTTTTTATTCCTAAACCTACACTGCCCGTTTCTCTGATTGGAGGAGCTCAGGGTTACAATCTGTATAGTTGGTAATTTTAAAATTGGAAAGGGCAAAGGGAAGGGCTATAGTTAAAATGACTATGATTGCATATTGGTTGGTAAGCTCAAAATGGTTGTGATTGGATCTTACATCCCAATTAAGACCAAATACTATATTCTGAAAATGGACCATTGGACTTTCTATTTCTCACAACAGATTTATAATTCATTAGAATGATTCACAGATCTCAGGAAAACATTTTACTTCTATTTATTGGTTTATTATAAAGGACATAAAGAATGCAACTCAGGAATAGTCTGAGATTTTGTTTTTGTAATTCTTTTGTTTTCTTTCTCTTTTTCTCTGGGGATTGAACACAGGACTTTGGGCAAAGCATGAACTCTACCACTGAGCTATACCCCCAGCCCAGGAACAGCTGGTTAAACAAAAAATATGAGAGGCTATCATTTTGGACTGAGCTTCTTGTTCTAAGCCCCAATAGACCAGACCAAAATGGAGTCACTCACATAAAATGCCACATAATTGAACTGAAGTGTGTGTTTGTTTTTGAAGTGCTGAGGATCAAACTCAAGATCTCATGAATGCTAACCAAGTCTCTACCACTGAACTATACTTTCAGCCCCAAACTGAAACTCTTAAGGAAGTAGGCAGATCCCAAAGTAGAACATTCTTTTCTTGAAAACAGAGGATTCTAGTCTATATGAGTTAGTATATTAATGAAGTCTGCCCAAGGACTGGGACTATAACAGTTGTAGAGCATTTGCCTAGCAAGTCTGAGACTCTGGGTTGATTCCCTACACTGCAAAAAAAAAAAAAAAAAAAGCTTTTAACCCTTACAAAAACAAACTGATCTTTCATCTTTTATCTTTTGTTCTGTTTCTTTGTTCCCATCTTAGAAATCCCACCATTCTGCCATTGCCCAATGTGAACTCTTACTCTATTTTATTAGGATGGAAAGCTAATTAGATCTATAACTAAGCTCACCATAATTTTATCTTTTGATAAGCCTTATGGAAGACATGCATAAGGGGAGAGGGCACAGAGCTTCCATGCCCTCTCCAAGCACACTACCTTTTCCAGAACATAAGTGTGCCTGCCACTACAAAAACCCCACTGTTAGAGGAGTTTTTGGAGGTGGCATTCAAAGGCATGGTTGATTAATTCATTGGCTATGGAAAATTGAACTCAAGTTCTAGCCCCTTCTTTTCCTGGAGTTTGGAACTGAAATTCCAGCCCTCTGGAACCCATGCTGATTTGTTTTTTCTGGTCACTAGCCTGCAATCTGAAACTCTTAGCCCCCCTTTTTTCCCCTTTATTCATTAGCAAAGGAAAAGCAGTAAATGCCAAGGGTTGTAGGAGCTGGAAGTTGAGAACTAATGTTAGGTAGGAGTTCAGGGACACCAACATGGCAGAGGCAGGGTACAAGAAAAATGCTACTGGAGGACAAGATAGGGAGATGAGTCATCATGTCCTTGTTCATCATGAGTACTCCTGCCCATGACAACTCCTGCCACAGGATTGGTATTCTAAAATAACCAACGGGGTAAAGAAGACAATATTCCAATTAGGTTTTCTAAAGTAACCAATGGGGGAAAATTGGACACTATTCTAGTCAGGTGTTATAAGGTAACCAGTGGGAACAACTGGAACAAGTTCTTCAATCCGGTCCATATAGGGAAGAGAATACCTCACAGTCCAGCATATAAAACACACATTTCCAGACATCAGGGCCTTGACCCTGTCTCTCTTGCTTAGCTCACTCTGCTCTACCTATGGAGTGCCACTTCTACCTTTATCTTCAATAAATCTGTTCTTTGCCTGTTACTTCTGTGTGTCTTCCTCAATTCTTTGTTTGGGACACAAAAGACATGAACCACAACTGGACACCCCAATGATAAAACTAAGACCAAATACTTTTCCTTATACACACTAGTAGTGGTGACTTTACTAGCCCCATCTTTTCTGTCTGCATGGGTTGCCAGAGCCCTGCCCTCCAACCTGGCTGCATTTCCACCATCTTTAGCTCCAACCTGGCAGATTATCAGTCTGGACACCCCCTTTTCCCTGTTACCTGCTACCATACCTAGGAAGAACTTTTTATCAGTTGGAGGAAACTGACTCTACCCAGTGGAATTTGTATAGCTTTCAAAATCACCAAAGGGATCAGAGAGCTAGGTTCTGTGCTGGGAGCCAGCCCCAGCAACTTGTAGGGTCCCTGAAGGATGGGTGGAGTTGGCACAGAGGAACGACAAGAACCCCTGGAGCAACTTGAAGCAAGTGCTGCTCAGATTTATTTTAGCTCTTCTTTTATAGTATTAAGTAAAGCAGAATTAAACAAGGTACAAGTTATAGAGAAATTACCACAAGATTTGTCATTAACCACAATTTCCAGCAGGTGTCTACCACATTAAGGTATCTAGTGGGTACATTAAAGTATTTTCCTCTTTTCATCCTACTGACCTTTGTTTGCTCTTTGGTGTCAGACCTATTGTTCAGCATAATGACTTTATTTTGTTTTAGGTTGATTTTACTGAACTGCTAAGCAAAACATGCACTTAATCTTTAGCTCATATTATTGTTTTTTTTATTTAACCTTAAAAGTCTAAACGAGGTCAGTTAAAACTAAGTTAGGTTACTTACTGCCAAACAATCAGGGTGAGTGCAACATTTATCCTAATATTTTTTATGTTATTGATTTGTCCTCTATCTATAGTAATACATATGTGAGACCTAAACCAGCATAAACTACTCATAGCTAATTAACATGCAATGAGGGCATAATATTTTTCTAGTGTGTGTATGCTATTTCTTTGTTATTATTGTCCTGCATTTCCAGGGTGGCCCTTGATGTCCAAGCCTGGCTGTTTTACTGGTATAGCATTAACTGGGGCAGGTGTGGTCAACATAGGAGCAAGCAATTCCTGGAACTGTAGTTTTTTGAAGAATTCCTCAAACTCTATATTATGTGTGATACTGGTATTTTTTAAAGCATTCCTCATCTTCCCCCAAGCTCTGCAGACTCATTGAAGTTAAATTTTTATCACAACAATCATTAGTAACAAGCTTTCCAGGGAATATGATTTGCAGTTGCATTGTTTTAAGTATGATAATTACAAGAAAACACCCAATTCCCAGGAGAGATGACAGAGGCAATTTCCTGGAATGGTGGCCTTGCCAAGCTCTTCCCCATCCTCGGACCTTGTCAAGCAGAATGGCAGAAATGGTCCCCACCAGTTCTGAGGCAATATAGCATCATCTCCAGCCCAAATCACAGTTCTGGTTTAGCCTGGTAAGCGTGCCACTGCTGCCACCACCAGAGGCATGCAGGGGATCTTTGTGACTAAGCCTTCATCGTAGGCCCAGAACTGTGTGCTGCTACCATGACTACTGTGGTCCCCCCCGTAGCAGGGGCTTTAATTGGAGATTTAAAGGAGAACCCAGTCATTGTCCTGACTGACTCCATTTTGCTCCTCTAACCTCTTCTTTTTCTAAGTCATTTCTCCTTAGTGTACTCAGGTTCTAAGAACAATCAGCTCTGCAGACAGATCACCTCATGATGGAAACTGAATTGCCCCCTCAAGCTGTAATGATTTCATGGGTGCCATCAGGACCTTGCAAAACTGGACCTGATTGAGGATCAACCAGACCACAGTTTGACCGAGACTGCTTGACTACTCCTGCCCCTTCCCCTCATTCTTCCCCTATATAATCCTGGAACTAGTGTCAGTACTCTGAAGATTGGGCTTAGGATGCTAGTCCTCCTGTTCCTTCCAAGGTGGCCATACTGAATAAATTTCTGATCTTTTTCTCTCTGATTGGACTCTCAAGGCAGCAGACGGTTGAATCTGGTCTGTTGGGACCCCAGAGTCAGGCCTCTTGACATGGACTCTGGTAACACCACCAAAGTAGATTCTCTGCTGTCCTGCTGTTGGTCACCAGCATCCCCTTCCTCCCCCAGACTTCAGGGAGAATATGTCTGATTGACTGGGCCTAGGGCAAAAGCTCTTGCCTTGGGCAAAGAAAGCTGGGAAAGTGAGTGGCACATCCACTGTCTGAAATGGAGGAAAGGAGCCCAGGTGCTTGATAAGAGGAATTGCAAGGACTAGGCATCATTCCTGGCCCTGACGACCAGTCTTGGGTTAATGGATTGCATCTATACCTGGTTACTCCCACCTTATCAGACCCTGTGCTTTCTGAGCATAATTGGGAGTTGTTTTGATCTGCTAGCCCCCAAGAGAGGTCCCAAGGTCTTGGCATGAAACAGTTGTTCTTATCAAGCTGGTTATTTGAGGATAATTTACTAAAATTGCTGTTTCCAGAGCTACAGATAGGTTGGGAAGCTACCACCTATGCCTGGTGAAACACCTGGGTCTGGCATCAGGGAGGACCTGCAGGAACATGCAGGAAGGATTATGCAATGGTGGGACCCCTTCCCCTGTCCAAAGTTCCATGTCTACCTTGTACCTCTAGTTTCTACTTCTATAATATGTTGAGAGTGGAGGTCAGGGTCTGGGCATAAGGGTTAGTGGGGGCAGGGTATGACAATTTACAGGAGATGGAGCAAGGAACACATAGCCCCATAAATGTTCTGTTGTCCCAGCCTCTGACCTCTTGCTGCTACTTTGGATACCTTCTACTTTCACTACCTTCTATCAACTAAGCCCAATAAGAACCAGGGGCAGGGCAAGGCATGATGGCTCACACCTGTAATCCCAGTAAACTCTGGAGGCTGAGGCAGGAGGATTACAGGTTCAAAGCCGGTTTCAGAAAATTAGCAAGGCCCTAAGTGACTGAGCAAGACTCTGTCTCAAAATAAAAAGGGCTGAGGTAGCTGAGGTTTAGTTCAGTGGTAGAGCACTTGCCTAACATGTGTGAGGCACTGGGTTGGATCCTCAGCACCACATAAAAATAAAGGTATTGTGTCCATCTACAATTAAAAATAAAATATTTTAAAAAGTGGGGATGTGGTTCAGTGGTTAAGCACCCCTGGGATCAATCTCTAGTACCAAAACAAACAACAAACAAACCAGGGGCTGGGCACCTGTTGGAATGAAAGGAGTACTGGGGAGAGGCCTCATAAGAAAGGCTGTCTATGGGGTGCAGACCTGTACTGCACTTGTTCCCAGCAGCCCCTAGTCCGTCCACCTTGTACCCATGGTCTGATATTTTTTAACAAATATGGTCTGGGTTCTCACATTATGTGAGATTTTTTATGTGTCTTTGCAACCTTTTGAGATCCCACATTTGGCACAATGTGTTTGATTTCCGCTTTGGAGGAGCCACTTTCCCCTGGCTACTAGTGGATATGACTATTTCCAGGCTTTGCAGGCCTGACCTATATAATGCCTGCATGTGTGGGTGCATGCCTGTTAGGGGTATGGTTGCAATTTCTAAGCCTTTGCGGTATTCTTGGTCTCCACCTTGTCCTATCCAAGCACAGTCCTGACTGGGTCCTAGAGTCATGTGTAACCATGAAGGCCTCACATGGACTGTTTATGAGCTGCGAACAGATGAGGGAGTATGTGGGATCCTAATGCTCTCAAGGTCAGGAGGCTAAGGCCAGGTGAGAGGCCCCTGGAGGATCTGGAGGTGGGGCAGTAGCTCAAAGACACCAAAGGTAGGTGATGGGAAGTGACAATGGACCTAAGAGCTTGGCTGGAAACCTGTTTGTGGACAGGGCAGAATGGAACAAGCAATCTCTGGGAATGCAGAAACAGTCTCTGGGAAGGACCCAGGACATGGAACAAGGATCAAGGGGATGGTGCTGGAAGGTGAATATGGAGGTGAATAGGTGGTGGCCATACTTCAGGAGATGGGGGATGTGGGTTTCATTCAGCTTTGGAGAGTAGAACTCAGAAGGCAGATGTAGGATGAGGCTGTGCCAGAAAGGATGTGGTTCAGATTTCTCATTAAGCCCCTCAGAGACAGATTTTGTCTGGTGACAGTCATATCCCTGCCCCCAACATGTGGTGGTATTAGGGGTTTGTTGGAGACCCAGGCCTTCCTCTCCCTATTCTAACCCCCAAGCCTGGGAAACTCTGTTGGGGCCATCCCAAGTTGTCCCATCAGATCTCCAGATAAGATGAGGTGGCACACAGGGAGTACACACTGGCTCAGGTTCCTGTTAGGGGACATTTCATGCTTTCTACCTTGAGTATAATGACTGGCTGTGACAGATACAGGATGGGGGCAGATAAAAAAATTGTGAGCATAAAAAGAAGGATGTTCCAACTCCCTTTCCTGGCTTTGCCACATGGGGGGAGCAGGAGCAGCTGTCAACCCTGTGCCAAGAGGTGGCCCTGGGAGCTGCCAGTGCCTACCCTCAGTCCAGGCTCCTGAGCTAGGGGGAATATGCCTGGGCTGAGAGCCTGGATCACCAGGGGGATGGATGGAAGTGTCATCCAGGGCGTGGGGTACAGATTTCCCTCAGAGCTAGGGTCCTATACAAAGTCTTTGAGAAGGGAACTGGCATTTATTGGGTGTCTACTGTGCTAAGGTCTGCGCTGGATACTTTTCCTATCCCCTAACCTGGTCTTTAAGCAGCTCTCAAAGCAAAAGATCCTCAAAGCAAAAGAGGAAACTGTGGCGCAAGGAGGGAGGGAGGGGCTGGAGACCGCCCCAGAGGCAAACAGTAGGCTCTCAAGTGTTAGGTTGCAGATTTCCCCAGGGACCCACTCCAAGCCTCGAGGACTGGGGACTGGGGGTCTCCCCCACAAAGTACTCAGTGATCTGAAGGCAACACGGATGCGGCGCCCGGCATGCATCCCGGAAACGCGTCCCAAGTTTTCTCTCAGACACCCGGCGTGTAGCTGGCCCGGAGACTGGGAGGGGCGTCCGCTTGCCCTCCCTTCTGTACCCCTCCTTCTCTGCGGGGCGGGGGTTCCGGGAACCCGCCAGGGCGGGGCGAGAAAGCGGGTGGCCGCACTGGTCGCTGAGACTGGCAGCCCCACGAAACTGTGCTTCCGTCCGTCCATTCGTCGGTCTGTCCGCCCAGCCATGGCGGCGCCGGTCCCGGCACGAACGACCCTGTTGCTGCTACTGCTGCTGTTGCTGTTACCGCCGCCTCCAGGTGGTGAGCCTGTGGGGAGGGGTGGTGTGTCCTGCCCAGGGACAGGGTCACTCACTTCCCCCGCACTGTGCCTAGGACGAGCCAGACAGCACCAGTCTCATAGTGCTCTCCACCTATTCCTAATAGCCCTGAGGCAGTCAGCCAACTTCACAACGTACCTCTTTTCCCCTCCAGCATTTCTCCCATCTTGAACTGACACTGCCTAGATCCCAGGCAACTGCCACTTTTGTTCTGTCCTGGCATGGTGGTGAGGGGTCAGCCTTCCTCTGATGTATAGGATTCCCTTGCCTGGTGTTGGCCAGGCATAGCAGCAAGGAGGCTGTCTCTCTCAGTCTGTTTTCTGACTGGGAACCCTCACTGCCTCCCTGGCTCTTGTGTTCCTCCTACAGATGCTGGACGCTGAGGCTGGCTTGGTGTGGAGGGGACACCACCTTGTGTGTGATTGTGGACTGATGACTCACAGACTGGGGAGGGTAGGCTAGGGGCCTTTTAGTCTCCTGCCCATCGTTGAAGAGCCAGAAACACCTTTGGGCTGGTGATTTCCTGGAGGAGTAAGGCTTTGTTTCCTGAGGGCTGGGATAAACCTGGAGGACCTGGCTGGGGAAGTGAGAAGGCCGAGTCCTGTACTCAGATTGAGCAACCCCTAGAGTGAGCCTGTGGGAGGGTTCCCGGGTCCCATCATGTCTGGAGAGCCTTGAGCAGAGTGTGATGGTCAGAAGAGCATTTGTGCCATGGACTGGGCCTGAAAGACTCACCAATATGCCTTCAGCTTGACCAGGCCTGTAGCTCTTGCTATAAAGGCCCAGGTAAAGTTGGGTTCACTTTAGCTGCCACAGCTGGGCCATGCTAAGAATACCTGCAAATGGCTACCTAGGAGAGCTTGACCTGTCAATGGTCCTAACCTCTGCTCCATAGTTTTTCCCAGAGAAGGGTTCTGCCTGGAATTGCCAATAACAAAGTGCAGCCCCACTCCTTTTTCTCAAGGAAGTCACTCAGTGCTCTGTCTTTAGGCCTCCCTCTCCTAATAGCCGCAGAGTGCCTGAGACACTGACCACTCTGGGTTCCGAGACACTGCAAACTGCCTGGAGGCCTGGTCAGTTTAGGGCTGCAAAGTTCTGAGGCCCACATGATGTGCCAGGATTGTTTCCATGCCGACCTCAGGGATTATCAGACTTGTCCCCAGCCTATTGTAGTCATGTGGGACTTTCTGAACTGGGTATTCCATTAGGGGTTTGCCTTGGCAGAATCTAGTATTGCCCCTCTGGCTTATGGGGCCTAAGTCTATGTTAAGGTAGTCTAAGGATACATGAGAACATTTGACTGTAGCGTCTTCCTGAAGGTTTGCAAACCTTGTGGTCACTCAGAGCCCTGGGTTATTAGTTTTCTCAGCATGATCTTGTATACTGAAGTTTGTAAGGTTGTCACTAGATTCCACCTGTGTCTGACAGCCTCAGGATAGCTCCAGGGCTTCATATAGTGTCACTGAGAACACAGACATTTCCTGGGCACCTGTTGAGGACCCAGCCCAGGAATAAGTGCTTTTATGGATACTTGTCATGGGTGTGACTGACTGACTGAATTGGTCAGGAGTCAACATGTAGGCAGGGGGTGGCCTGTGAAGATGAGGCCCTTGCAGTTGTGGTATCAAGTAAATGAGTCTGCTGTGGCTAAGAAATTTGGATAGAAAATGAGGATTATAAACCGAATAGTCCAGCATCTGTTCTCTGCAGGTGGTCAGGGGTGTTACCATTAAGCCCTGTGCCTGCTGGGTTTGATAGCTTCTAGAGGAGGTGGCTTGGAGTAAGGACTTGAAGGATGAGTAGAGTTGAAGGTGGGGGAATGGGAAATAGGAGTGAGGCTAACCTGGAAAGCTGGAGTGATTTTTTTTTAAGGCCCTTTGCAGTCTGCATCCTGCATTGAGGGCTCAACTTGATCCTGAAGCACTGGAAACCAGGGGAGGTCTGACAGTGGGGAGTGGCCCAGTCAGACTCACACTTGAAAATGTCACTCCTCATCAGAAGGCCAGCGGGGAGAGAGTGGATCAGTTAGGGTACCTCTGCTGTGATCCAGAATAGAGGGCAAGGCTGGGCAGTTGGTCAGTGATAAATATGGTCTAGAGCATGCTTGTGCCTGGTGGCTGTACTGGGGAAGACTGTGCTGTCTGGGTTCTGGCCTATGGATCAGAGGGAACAGGTATGCTTCTCCCTTCCAGCCCATGGCGAGGTGTGCTTGGCTGCTCCTGGAGGCAACCTGTTTCCTGAGTCCTGTCCTGATTTCTGCTGTGGTTCCTGTTTTGACCAATACTGCTGTTCTGATGTGCTGAAGAAATTTAAGTGGAATGAGGAAATGTGTGCTGTACCTGAGACCAGGTTGGTACACTGGTGGGTGATCTGAGCTTCCGTGAAACAGGAGAGTGCTGTCAACCCTCTTTTAAAAAAAAATTTAGTTGTAGATGGACACAATATCTTTATTTTATTTATTTATATGGTGCTGAGGCTCTCAGTGCCTCACGCATGTGAGGCAAGTGCTCTACCATTGAGCTACAACCCCAGTCAACCCTCTTAAGATGATGACTGGGCATTGGACCCCCTCTTCTGGGCTGGATTCACAAGACCTACACAGTTAGTCCTATGCTGTGTTCCCTCTCCCTCAAGGGCACTGGCTCACCCAGCCTTGGGTTGAGCAGGTTTCTCAGGCATTGGTCAGTAACCTCAGTTGGCCTTGGCCCTGTGGCTCACTACTGTGTACCTGTATTAACATGTCCTTAGGGTGGTGTACCACCCTAAGGTGTACCACCGTCTTAGGGTGGTGTATCTAGGTGTAAGTGTACCTACAGTGTGTGCATGCACCTGGTTGTGTGTGTGCTTTGTGCAGGGCACAGGGCATGATAGTTATGTCCTCCTAGCATCACCCATGCATTTACCCTGTATCTGGGGTATAGACTTTGTCTTGGGCTTATACTAGGGTATATCTCTCTTTGCTACATTCTGTATTTTCTTCATGTTTGGCCATAGATATAGAGGGTTCAGGTAGTCATACTCCTCAGCCTGATCAGGTGCTCATCACTGGTCTGGGCAAGACCAGCCCCTTCCTGCCCCACATCTTGTATATTTACTTCAGTCTTTCATGACCATTCCATTTCTCTCCTACTCCACAGGCAGCCAGTGTACTGAGCTTAAGGTGTATCCTTTTGATTATGTTCTTGCAAAGTCTATACTGTATTGTGGGCACATGTGTAGGATTACAATGAACTCCTTTACTGTTTGCAGTCTTTATAGTGGGCTGTGCCCACCAACTATGTGGTTCTCCATGGTGTGAGCCCGAAAATGTTGCTATCATAGATGGCTGTGGTAGACATCCTTGTATATTTCCTCCTTTCTTTCCTCTTCTTATGGAGCCTTTAAGAATTACCTGAAAATACACACTGGAATTGCTGGGTCAGAGAGATGTCACTGAGTTACTAAGGACTTCCCAGTGCTCTTGGGAGTGGCTGCACACTTCTCAGCTAAAACTGAGAGTTCCTGATAGATCATATTCTACCCTTTCACTTTCAATCTTTGGATATCCTTGTATTTTATAAATGTCCTAATTTTTAAAATCCATTTTGTAGTGTTTTTTGACTCCTTCCCTTCCTTCTCTCACCCTGCCCCCCCACCTCTTTCCTTCTTTCTTTCTGTCTCACTATGTTGCCCAGGCTGGCTTTAAACTCCTGGACTCAAGTGACTCTCCTGTCTAAGCCTCTGAGTAACTGGGATTACAAATGTGGGCCACTGCACCTGGCCTATGAAAAAAAAAAAAAAAAAGGAGGAACATTTATTCCACTTAAGTATAATGTATTGGCTGGTGGTGTAACTCAGTGATAGAGTACATGCTTAGAATGTGTGAGGCCCTGGGTTCAATCTCTGACACTATAAAAAAAAAAAGATGTTAAATGTAGTGAACTTATTGATATTATGGAATTCTGTTTGCCATTTCATTATACTTTCTTTTTGTCTCTCTTATTTTGTACTTCTGTACTTTCTTTTTTTTTCTGTATTGTTTTGATTTATTTTTATGCCATTTTTCTTTCACTGTTTACTTCTTTTTTAACTTGTATGCCTTTAATCCCTTTTTCTTGCCTTATTGCACTGACTAGATGCAGATGTCTATGTCTTATTTCCAGTCTTAAGGGGAGAGCATTCAGCCTTTCACTTATGATGTTACTTGTAGGTTTTTTTTTGGTACTGGGGATTGAACCCAGGGGCACTCGACCACTGAACCACATCCCCAGCCCTATTGTGTATTTTATTTAGAGACAGGGTCTCACTGAGTTGCTTAGGGCCTCGCTAAGTTGCTGAGGCTGACTTTGAACTCTCGATCCTCCTGCCCCAGCCTCCCAAGTGCTGGGATTACAGGTGTGTGCCACCGCACCTGGCCATACTTGTAGCTTTTTAATAGATACCCTTTGTTGGGTTGAGGAAGTTCTGTGCTATTTCTGATTTACTTGTAGTTTTAATCTTGAAGGGCTGTTGATTTTTTCTTCTTTTTTTTATATACTAGGGATTGAACTCAGGGGTGCTGAGCGACATCCCCACTCCCTTTTTTAATATTTTATTTGGAGATGGTCTCGCCAAGTTGCTTAGGGCCTTGCTAAGTTGCTGAGGCTGGCTTTGAACTTTTGATTCTGCTGCCTCAGCCTCCTAAACTGCTGGGATTACAGGTATGTGCCACCACGCCCAGCGGAATGTTGACTTTTGTCTACTGCTTTGTGTCTGTTGAGATTTTATGATTTTTGTTTTATTCTCTTAATATGATAACTTATGCTAATCTCATTCTAAAATAATATTTTATCTGAGCATGGAACTTAGGTTTATGGCTATTTTCTCTTGGCACAATGAAAGTTCCATTCCATACTAGCATCCATTATTTCTGTTCAGATATGAGTAAAACAGTCAGTGTGTCCCTCATTTAAAATAAATCTGGGTAGGCCAGTACTCTGGCACTGACCTATATTCCTGATCAAAATTTCTTATTTTCCCCTTTCTGAGTGCTTTTTAAGACTTTTCTGCTTGTCTTTAGTATTGTTCAGTTACATTATGTTATATCTAGGAATGGGTTTCAACGTTTTTTTGGTGCTATGTATTTGTGAACTTCTTAAATGTGTGGTTTAGTATCTCTCTGGAAAATTTTCTTTTTCTTTTTCTTTTTTTTTTTTTTTTGGTACTGGGGATTGAACCCAGAGGCACATGACCACACAGCCACATCCCCAGCCCTATTTTGTGTTTTATTTAGAGACAGGGTCTCACTGAGTTGCTTAGAGCCTCGCTAAGTTGCTGAAGCTGGCTTTGAACTCGCGATCCTCCTGCCTCAGCCTCCCAAGTGCTGGGATTACAGGCGTGTGCCACTACGCCTGGCATCTCTCTGGAAAATTTTCTATCATTCCTCTTTTTTTTGTCAGTATGAGCTCAAACCCAGGGATGCTCTATTACTGAGCTATATTCTCAGTCCTTTTTATTTTTTGTTTTGAGGTTCTTGCTAAGTTGCTCAGTCTGGCCTCCCAACTAGCTAGGATTTCAGGCGTGTGCCACTGCATCTGGCTGCTATTACTTCTTTAAATATTACTCCTTCACCCTTCTTTTTTCCTCCTGAAATTCTGATTAGACACCTGCTACTCTTCTCCCTCCAGTGTCTAGGTTTTCTAGCTTCTCTTCCATATTATTGTCTCCTTACTGCTTCCTGGATAATGTTATAATGTTATAAGTTATAAGTAACTACTCAGTTTACATAATTCTCAACCCATCCACTGAGATTGTTTTATATACTGTTGTATTATACACAGTATACTTTGATATTATATATAAGAAAGTTCACAAAATATGTGTACAACCCAGTGATTTGTCACAAAGCTACTACCAGCATAACCACCACCCAGAATGGAATACATATCATTGTAGCAACTCAGAAGTCTACTTGAGACCATTCCCAATCAGTATCTCTTCTACGTCCTAAAAAGGTAACTATTATTCTAACTTTTATATAACTTTTTTCTTTTCTTTTTGTTCCTGGAGTTTGAACCCAGGGCCTCACACATTCTAGGCAAATGCTCTATCTTTGAGTTATACCATTAGTCCATTTAAAAAAAAATTTTTTTTAGTTGTTTTAAAAAATCATTCTTATTGGAGTGGTGGTGCATGCTTGTAATCCCAGTGGCTGGGGAGGCTGAAGCAGGAGAATTGTGAGTTCAAAGCCAGCCTCAGCAACTTAGCGAGGCCCTAAGCAATTTAGCAAGACCGTGTCTCTAAATAAAAAATAAAAAATGGCTGGGGATGTGGCTCAGTAGTTAAGTGCCACTGGGTTCAATTCCTGGTACTCCCCACCCCCCAAAAAATCCTCTCTCTTCTTTCCTTCTTTCCTCCCTTCTCTTTCTTTCTCTTTCTTTCTCTTTCTTTCTTTCTTTCTTTCTTTCTTTCTTTCTTTCTTTCTCTTTCTTTCTTTCTTTCTTTCTTTCTTTCTTTCTTTCTTCTTTCTTTCTTTCTCTTTCTTTCTTTCTTTCTTTCTTTTTCTTTCTTTCTTTCTTTCTTTCTTTCTTTCTTTCTTCTTTCTTTCTCTTTCTTTCTTTCTTTCTTTCTTTCTTTCTTTCTTTCTTTCTTTCTTTTTCTTTCCTTTCTTTCTTCCTTTCTTTCTTTCTCTTTCTTTCTTTCTTTCTTTCTTTCTTTTTTTCTTCTTTCTTTTTCTTTCTTCTTCTTTCTTTCTTTCTTTCTTTCTTTCTTTCTTTCTTTCTTTCTTTC
>JAJEJO010047990.1:71678-109768 GCA_020662805.1 Glaucomys volans
CTCTCTCTCTCTCTCTTTCTTTCTCTTTCTTTCTTTTCTTTCTTTCTTCTTCTTTCTTTCTTCTTTCTTTCTTCTTCCTTCCTTCCTTCCTTCCTTCCTTTCTTTCTTTTTCTTTCTTTCTTCCTTTCTTTCTTTCTTTCTTTCTTTCTTCCTTTCTTTCTTTCTTTCTTCTTTCTTTCTTTCTTTCTTCTTTCTTTCTTTCTCTCTCTCTTTCTTTCTTCTTTCTTTTCTTTCTTTCTTTCTTTCTTTCTTTCTTTCTTTCTTTCTTTCTTTCTTTCTTCTCTTTCTTTCTTCTTTCTTTCTCTTTCTTTTTCTTTTTTTTTGTACCATGACTGTGGATTGAACTCAGGAGCACTTAACCACTGAGCTGCATCCTCAGCCCTTTTTTATGTTTTATTTTGAAACAGGTTCTTGCTGTGTTGCTGAGGCTGGACTTGAACTTGCAATCCTCCTGCCTCAACTTCCTGAGTTGCTGGGATTATAGGCATGCACCACTGTGTTCAGTATCTTTTTTCTTTTCTTTTTCCTTTTTTTTTGTATTGGGGATTGAACCTAGGGCACTTTACCACTGAGCTACATCTTTGGCCCTTTTTTAAAAATTTTACTTTGAGACATGGTCTCACTAAATTGCCCAGCCTGGCCTCAAACTTGTGATTATCCTGTCTCAGCCTCCTGAGTCATTGGTTTTACAGGTGTGCACCACCCTGTCCTGTTTGCATTTCTTTGAAATATATGCCTAATAGTAGATTAAGAAGGAATCAAGTTTCATTTTTTAAAAATATTTTTAGTTGGGGCTGGGGATATAGCTCAGTTGGTAGAGTGCTTGCCTTGCATGCACAAGGCCCTGGGTTCAATTCCCAGCACCACACATACACACACACACACAAATATATGTGTGTGTGTGTGTGTGTGTGTGTGTGTGTATATATATATACATACATATATATATATATTTTAGTTATCATTATATCTATTTATATGTGGTGCTGAGGATTGAACCCAGTGCTTCATGCATGCTAGGCAAGTGCTCTACCACTGAGCTACAAACCCAGCCCCAAAGTTTCATTTTTAAATATAAATATCCAGTTGAACCAGGACCACTTACTGAGAAAAGTGGGTTTTTTGTTTGTTTGTTTGTTTGTTTTTGTCATTCTGCAGTGCCAACTTTGTTCTCAACTATGTGTCCATATAGGCATGGATATGTTTCTACATTCTGTTCTGTTTCACTGGTCTATTTGTCTGTCTTTGAACTAATAGAAGACTTGCAATTACTGTAGTTTTATTGTAAGGCTTGATATTCTTCAATAGTGTCTTGGTTATTTTGGGCCTTTGTATTTCCATACAAATTTTAGAATTAAACTGGTGCATGCCCATAATCCCAGTGACTTGGGAGGCTGGAGGCAGGAGGATTACAAGTTTGAGGTCAGCCTGGGCAATTTAGTGAGACCCTGTCTCAAAAAACCAAAAAAAAAAAAAAAAAAAAAAAAAAAAAAAAGAGGGGGGTTGGTATGTAGCTTGGTGGTAGAGTGCCCCTGGGATCAATTCCTAGTACTGTATATTTTATAATTAGCTTGTCCATAAAACCATCTTGGATTGTATTGATTCTATAAGACTACTGTATTGATTCTATTGACTATATTTGATAGGCTGAGAATTTTCCAAAGGTTTTCTTTTCTTCTTTTCTTTTTCTTTTTCTTGTAGTGCTGGGGATTGAACCCCAGGGCCTCATGCATGCTGGGTAAGTGCTCTACCACTAAACTTACCCCTCGGCCCAAATTTTCCTAATCTTTAAGTTCTGATTAGTTTTCGCTTAATAATTTCATCTTTCTTTTTGGGTACCGGATTGAACTCAGGGACACTCGAGCACTGAGCCACATCCCCAGACCTATTTTATATTTTATTTAGAGACGGTCTCACTGAGTTGCTTAGTGCCTCACTGAGGCTGACTTTGATCCTCCTGCCTCAGCCTCCTGAGCTGCTGGAATAATTCCATCTTTGATTCATTTCTTCTTTTCCCATATTACTATAAGCAGTCAAGAAAAACTAAGCTTCTCCTTCAGCACTTGCTTAGAAATTTCTTTAGGCAGATATCCAATATATTTCAAGTTCTCAGAATCACTCACTTTTTTTCTTTAGTCTCTGTAAGTACTTTTATTTAGTCTGTGTTCTTTAAACAGTATACATGCTATTCTAATTTCAGTGTCTGATAACTTCAATAGTTAAAATCCCTGTGGATGTTTTTATTGTCAGTCATTGCTGTTGTTTTTCTATTCCTATTGTTTAGTCTCTTAGTGTTCCTGAAAAATTTTGATTGTGTGCTTAATGGTACATTTGCAAAATTGATTATAGAAATTTGGAGCTCGGGACTCTCCAAGAACAAATTACATTGCTTCTGCCAGGGACATTAGCACTCTAGGATCATTTTGACCTGATTGCATGGACTGAGATGATTCGAAGTTGTCTATCCAGTGTCTCTCTTCTCAAGAAACAGCTTTTTAGGTCCTAGCACAAGTGTATGGGGGTCATGAGGGCTTCCCATCTTTGTAAGACTCCCTGTCACCTTGGCCTTTTGAAGCTGGCTGGCCAGCTGCCTCTCTGAAATAGGCTAACTCCCCTAGGAGAAGAAAGAATTTGGGTGCCAGATGCATTATCTATGATCTTTGTTCCCAGCCTTACCACCACCATGTCCCAGCTGTGTATTCTCCATGCCATTGCCCTCCAAAGCTTTCAAACTGATTTTTCTTAGCTTCTTATTTTATTTTTTATGTTTTGCAGTGCTGAAGATCAAACCAGGGCCTAGCACATGCTAGGCAAATGTTCTACCATGGAACTATATTCCCAGCCGCACATCAATTTTTTTTTTAAATATGAAAGTCACATTTTCAATATTGGGTGCCACCCCATTGTACCTTGAGTGTGTCTTCTTGAAAAGAGTATACAATTGTCAAATAATCTTTTAAGAACTGCACAAAATATGGAATGCTTCACAATTTGCATGTCATCTTGTGCAGGGGCCATGCTAATCTCTATACTGTTCCAACTTTCATATATGTGCTTCTGAAGGGAGCACCTCACAGTGATTTTTGGCAGGGGTTGGTACTAGGGATTGAACCTAGTGGCACTGCACCACTGAGCCAATCCCCAGCCCTTTATTGTGAGACAGGATCTTGCTAAGTTGCTTAGGGCCTAAGTTGCTGAGGCTGGAATAGAACTTGTGATCTTCCTGCCTCAGCCTCCTGAGTCTCTGGAATTACAGGCATGTGCCACTGCACTTGGCCTTCACACTGATTTTTTAAAAAAGTTACTTTCTCCTTTGTTTTACTGGCTATTCTTTAAATTTATTAGGACATAGTTCTTTCTTCCTCATGTGTTTATATTTTATTTTACATTAAATTTTGGAAAGTTTCAAATAAAGTACAAAAGCAGTGAGAATAATATAATAACTATGTATCTCTCACTTCCATAGTTACCAGCACTCTGACACTATTGTTTCATATACCTCCTACTACTTTTTTTTTTTTTTAATTTGGAATAGAATTATATTTCAGCAGTACTGGAGATCAAACTCAGGGCCTTGTGCATACTAAGCATGTACTCTACTGCTCAGTGATAGCCCCAGTCCTCTTTTCCTGGATTATTTTAAAGCCAATTCCAGACATCACAAGAATTTCTCCTTACCTGTTAGCTTTCTTCATTAAAAATTGGGTCTTTATATTTTTATTTTTATTTATTTATTTAATTTTAGGGGCACCTAACTACTGAGCACAGTCCCAGTCCTCTTTATCTTTTATGTTGAGACGGGGTCTTACTAAGTTAGTTAGGGCCTCAGTAAGTTGCTGAGGTTGGCTTTGAACTTGGGATCCTCCTGCCTAAGCCTCTCAAGTTGCTGGGATTACAGGCATGCTCCACCACACCAGGCTAAAATGAGTTTTTCTTTTTTTTTTTAATGGAGACAATGCCTTTATTTATTTATGTGGTGCTGAGAATCGAACACATGCTAGGCAAGTGCTCTACCACTGAGCCACAACCTCAGCTCCTAAAATGAGTTTTTTAAAAAGAAATATAACCGCCATATCAGTAACACATTTGGCATAATTAACAGTAACTGCCTAGCTTTCAATAGTACTCTGTGTTCAGTTGCTTTTTCTATCTTCCACAATGCCTTTTCATAGGTGGTTTGTTAAAGTCAGAAGCCAGACAAAATTATTTTATTAATTTATTTATTTTTACAGTGCTGGGAATTGCATCCAGAGCCTTATACATGCTACCCATGGGTTCTACCACTAAGCTATACCCTCAGCCTTAGGTTATCATTTTTAAAGTATCTATTATACCTATAATTATTTTCCCTTTTTATTCTGTTTTTTATTTTTTCCTTTTCCTTTTCCTTAGCCTTGCTAGAGGTCTCTCAGCTTTGGATTTATTTCTCTATTTTTTTCTGTGGCTATTATTTATTGTTCTATGTCTTGTTTTTTGAGTTTTCTGTATTACTCAGATATTTTTTAGAAAATGGTACTGGGAATTAAACCCAGGGGTGCTTTCCTTTGAGTTACACCCCAGTCCTTTTAAATTTTATATGTGTAGACAGGTTCTTGCTAAGTTGCATGTGACTGGACTCTAATTTGTGATTGTTCAGCCTCAGCCTCTTGAGTAGCTGGGATTACAGGCATGGACCACTGTGCCATGCTGTATTGCTTTCACTTCTATCTTCTTGAGTTTAATACCATCTTATTTATTTATTTATTTATTTATTTATCTACTTATTTATTTATCTACTTATCTATTTATTTATTTACTTACTTACTTACTTACTTACTTTTGGTACTGGAGATGGAACCCAGGGTTACTTTACCAGTAAGCTAGCCACCCCCCAGCCCTTTTTATTTATTTATTTATTTTGTATTGGAGATTGAACTCAGGGGCACTTGACCACTGAGCCATATCCCTGACCCTGTTTTATTTAGAGATGTGGTCTTATTGAGTTGCTTAGTGCCTCGCTGTTGCTGAGTCTGACTTTGAACTTGCGATTCTCCTGTTTCAGCTTCCCAGCTGCTGGGATTGCAGTTGTGTGCCACTGTGCCCAGCTCTTTATTTTTTATTTTCGAGACAGAGTCTCACTAAGTTGCTTAGAGTCTTGCTAAATTGTTGCTGCTGGCCTTGAAATTATGATCCTTCTGCTTTGGCCTCCCAAATCACTGGGATTATAGGCATGCACCACCATGCCCAGCCAATCTCGTTTGTTTTTTTATTTTATTTTTAAATATTTTGTTTTAGTTGTAGGTGGACATAATACCTTTATTTTATTTTTATGTAGTGCTGAGGATTGAACTGAGGGCCTCATGCATGCTAGGTGAACACTACCACAATCCCAGCCCCAATCTCCTTTATTTTTAACCTTTCTTCTTTTCTGATAAATTCTACTAAAGATATAAATTTCCCTTCAAGAACTACTTAAGTTGTATTTCATGAATTTTGACCTGTCCTATTTTTATCATTGTTTAGATCTACATATTTGTTAATTTTCCTCATAATTTCTTATTTAACACACTGTAGAACACAAGTTTTTAAAAAATTTGTCTTTTTGAATCATGTTAGTTTCCTGAGGTATGAGTTGTGTGTGTGTGTGTGTGTGTGTTGTTGTTGTTGTTGTCGTTGTTTGTTAAGCACTTCTTTTATTTATTTGTTTGTTTGTTTATTTTGGTACTAGGGATTGAACCCAGGGGCACTCCACCACTGAGCCACATCCCCAGCCCTATTTTGTATTTTATTTAGAGACAGGGTCTCAATAAGTTGCTTAGTGCCTCGCTAAGTTGCTGAGGCTGACTTTGAACTTGCGATCCTCCTGCCTCAGCCTCCCGAGTGCTGGGATTACAGGTGTGCGCCACCGAACCCGGCTACTTCTTTTATTTTTACTTTAATTTACTTTAATTTTATTTTTTTGGGTGCTGAGGATTGAACTCAGGGGCACTCAATGCTTGAAGCCCTATTTTGTATTTTATTAGAGACAGGATCTCACTGAGGTGCATAGTGCCTTGCTATTGCTGAGGCTGGCTTTGAACTTGTGATCCTCTTGTCTCAGCCTCTTGAGCCATTGGGATTACAGGCATGTGCTGCAAAGCCTGGCCACTTCTTTTATTTTTAACTTTGTGAAAATGTCGTCTTCTGTTATTGGTTTGTAACCTTACCGTATGTAGTTAGAAAAAGATATGTTGTAGATCTATCTTTTGAGAAATACTGAAACTTGTTTTGTGACCTCATATGTGATGTGTCCTGGATACTGTCCCTGGTGTGCCTTAGAAGAACGGGTGACATTGCAGTGTGAAATCTGGTGTGTGTGATAGTTCTTCTGGAGGCCTTGAAAACTACCAGTACATGATAGCTTTTGTGCATGTTATGTTTGTGCCCTAAGTAGCATGTTTGTTCCTGGTATGCAGGTGGGTTCAAGTGTGTTTCTCATGAACTTCCTTCTTTGCAGTGTACCCATCTACACAGAGCCACTGGAACAGCTGGACTCGGCGCTGAGGTTTCGATCTGACTTTGACAGCGACCCCATGTCAGGGTAAATAAAGCTGTGGTGCAGCTTCCTGGTAGAAGTGACAAGTGGGATTGGTGAGACCGATGCGGGCTGGATGGTGCAAAGTCAATCAGTGGGGCCCCAAGGAAGTTGTCGTCATGTCTACCTTTATTTATTTATTTTTGTACCAGGGATTGAACCTAGGGGTGCTAAACCACTGTGTCACATCCCAGCCCTTTTTAGTTTTTTATTTAGAGATAGAGTCTTGCTAAGTTGCTTTAGGGCCTCGCTGAGTTACTGAAGCTGGCTTGAACTTGTGATCCTCCTGCCTCAGACTCTTGCGCTCTGAGATTACAGATGTGCACCACCATGCCTGGCCACCAGGACCTTTAAACCCTCACGTCGGAGAGTTGTATTTTCCTTAATATGCTGGGTTGGGGGAAGCTCTGATGGGGTGGGGCAGTAGTGACTGATGGGTTTAGGTGATAGGAGAGGAAGTGACAAGTGGTGAGGATAGCAGTGATAAATATGAGATGATGATGGTGATGGTCATGGGGCAGTGGTGATCAGATGAGGTGATGGTCAGTGGTGACAGTCACAGTGATGGGGTAATGATGGCTATGATGACAGTGATGGGGGCAATGGTAGGGGCAGTGAGTGTGGTGATAAGGTGATAAAGGTGGGGCAAAGGTGCTTGGAGAGCAGGTGGCATGGTTGCTGTGTCAGAGTTTATAGATCATAGTCACTAGTCACTGTGTTAGAATCCTCATCTCTGGGATCTAGAAGCAACCCTGTTCCCTAAACTCCAGTTCCCTTAGCCAATTTCATACCTTGTCTTGTCACCACCATGATAGGTGTTGAATACACATTTGTGTGGGTAGAGTGGGTATGCAGTCACATGTCATGTGTCTTCCTGAATGGAGTCTGTTTCATGAGCTGTCTCCTGCCCTGATATATCCTAAGTTCCTTTTAGAAGGGACCCACTTAGACCTGGTTGCCCCTTTGTTTTTTTTTTCTTTCTTTCCTTTCTTTTTTTTTTTTTTCTTTCCTTTTTTGTAGTGCTAGGAACTGGTTGTTCTTTTGGAGGGGGGCTGGACAGGAACTGAGACCTCAATGAGCTCCTCATGGGCTTTCAGGTGGCCCCATAGGATATTCTGACATCCAGCTAATGTAGACCTGGGTACAGCCAAGACTGAGCCTCAATCTGAGGATAGTGGAGTACTACAGAAGGTTGTGTACAGTGCTAGGGTCTGTGTGGTATTTTAGGAAGAAGACCACTCTGATTTCTCTACAGAGGATGAAAAGAGTAGATGGGGCAGGTATGGCGGACAGTCAGTGGAAGTAGCTGTGGCCTCCTGGCCAGAGGTGTTGGAGGTCAGAGGGAGAGAGGACTTGAGGTGGAGTGGGAGGATGGAATCTGGCATTTAGCAGCTGCCAGCTAGCAAGACACAAGAGGGTGGGCAGACAGAGGGGCTGCCCCGGTTTCTGCTCTGGAGACAGGGCTGGGCATCCATCTCTGTGTGGAATGCAGGGCATATGCAGGAGAGGCCCACTCATAGGTTTGGGCTGAAGGGTGGGTTTGGAGTGAAAGACTCATCCCAGACCTTTTGGGTGAGAAGAGTAAGAAGAGTGTTGAACATTAAATCTGAGAGTCAGTAATGTTTGAGGAATGCCAGCAAGAGAAGCTGAGAGAAAGGGTTCAGAGAGGGGAGAAGACATTAGGAAGGCAGCATTGTAAACTGCACTGTGAGTTGGGGACATCACCCTGCGGAGGCATGGTGCCCTTGACAAGAGCTGTTCAATGGAGTGGATTGAAAATGAGTTGGAAGTGTGTACAGTGAGACAGCTCCCTGGAGAGACTTGACAGTGAACAGAGGAGTGAGTCAGGAATTGGAGGAGGAATCAGTTTGTGGAAGGACTTTTTTGGCAGTGGTGGAAACTTGAGTTGTGAGAGTAGAGAGACATAGAACAAGGTCCCAAGGAATCTTTGAAGAGCAGCTTTCTGGGGCTTGTCGCAGCAAGAGATGACTGGGATTGGCTTAGGAGCACCTCTCCCTCTCTGAAGTGGGTATGTGGGACTGGATCTGTCAGCCCTGCAGCTTGCCATAGCGTGTGTAGCACTGGGCTTCATGTTTTCTCTGTGCATGGTGAACCCTGCAGCCTCTCACCCAGGCTGTTTGCCACCTACAGGCAGTGCAGATAACTAGATCCATGTGCCCTCTCCCACACCATGCCCCTATCCCTTGTCTTTATCTGCTTTGTTCTTACGAGCCCCAGTGTTATACATAGGACCTGCTTTGTAAAGGTTTAGGGACATGAGAAGCAGTTGCTGGGAGGTGAGTAGAGGGACAAGGTCATCAATGCCTCTTTTTTTTTTGGTACAGAGAATTGAACCCCGGGGCACTCAACAACTAAGCTATATCCCCAGCCCTTTTTATTTTTTATTCTGAGACAGGATCTTGCTAAGTTCCTTAGGGCTTTGCTAAATTCCTGAGGCTGGTCTCAAACTTACAATGTTCCTGCCTTAGCCTCCTGAGTTGTTGGGATTACAGGCATGTGCCACCACACCCTGCTATCAATAATACTTTTAAGAACACACTCAAGTGGTTGCTTGTCTGGGTCCCAAGGAGGCCCCCTTTATGCTGGGTGTTTCTGTGTTACCTCCTTGGCTGATGGTACTATTTGTCTACCAGAGGGTTGGTTCCTTGGTGGAGGTCCTGACCCTGCTGCCCAGGCTGTGGCCAAGATATTGGGAGAAGCCTCGAAGAAGAAAGACCCCATGGACCAGGGATCTGCCCCAGCTCTGTCCCTATTTTCCACTACTAACTCTCATCTTGAGCCTTCACCTTTGGCTCTCACCTTCTGGGCTACTCCTTGAGACATCACACCCTATGTGGGTGGTGTCCTCCCTCAACATGGGCCTTGGACTTCCCACAGTGCAACCATGTGTACTCTTGACTTTTGTCAGCCCAGGTCTCCTCTCGCTGATTTGGCAAATGACATTTGCCCTGACCTGTTGAATGGTTGATGGCCTGTGTCCACTTGGTTTGTTTCCTCTTCAGAGCTTCATTGGTCCCCCGTCACTGTTGTTTTGGATCCTGATTTCATCGTCCAGTCCCAGCTTATTTCTACTCACAGGACTATTAGACATGACTGATGTGTTTTCAAGCACCTGAGTGGTAGAACCTCTGGTCACAGGCCTCAGGCCAGTCACTGTTAACCCTTTGCCTTGACTCTGCTGTGCCAATACACGGGAAAAACAGGTCCATGAACTGAGGTGTGAGCATCATGAACCTGGACTGCCTCCCTGTTCTCAAAGTGATCTTTCTGTGGTCCTTAGGTCCACTCACTGTGTTATAGCCTATCTAGTGTCTTGCCAGTATTATGGATTGTCCTTGTCCAGAGACAGCCCTTTCACATTCTAAACACTGGGCATCTTCCACCTCCTGGAGCCCCTCAAGCCCCAACCCTGCCTGGGATCTTGCTACATTGGCCTCCTGCTTAGGCTGACTCTGCCTTCTGAACTTGATCTTCAGACTCCTTGATCTTGGCTTGACCCCATTTTTGGAAGGCCCCTTACATCTCATTGGAGGTGTGGTTCCATTAATACTGATGTGGCCATGGTTCTCTGCCACACGCTGCATCCACCCTTGAGTGTTGCTTGGTTTCCTCAGAGCATCATACCTGACAGTCGTGCCAGGGGCTGCCCATGGGGTCCCTGAGTAAATTTATTAATTCATTTATTAGGAACCTGCTATGTGCCAGGCCCTAGAAATACAGTGATTGTCTAAAGCAGTTTATTAAGTGCTCGAACCAAGGATTTCTTGTTTATAAATTGAGGTAGAAAGGAATTTAATTCTGTAAGAGCATTTGTCAAGAAACCTGACCTCATCTGAAGAGAATGGGTGCTTTGAACTGAGGTCTGAAGAGTGGGAAGGAATTAATTGGGTAGGAGTGAGAATGGGGGAAGAAAAGGGCCCACCAGGCAGAAGGACCTGGTTGAGCTAGGACCCAGCATGGTGCTTTCAAAAGCTAAAAAGATCATGTGACTGGAGCACAGAGAAGGAGAGAGCGTGAGAGTCCCAGACCATGACAGACTTTGTAGGTCTAGTAAGGAGTTTTATTTAAATTTTTAGTTAAAAATTGAAACTTGCTTTATTGTAAATTTATGTCTAGTTAGACAAATTCCAGACTTTTTTCTTCTTTGTCGACTCTCATATACATATAGAAAGTACATATATACCCACAGTTTAGTAAGCACTTTACTTAAAAAGCAAATTACTGTTTCCAACAGCTAGAAGAGCCATAGTAAGCGTTTGAGCAGTGGGTAACATGATCAGACCCAGTAGGCTGGTATAGTGGGGTGGCAGCTGCCTTTTAGTAAGGCCAGATAGAGGCTTGGAGAGTATGTTGGTAGAAGAGGAGAAGCAAAAGGAATCTGCTGAAAGTATCTTGTTTGTCTTCCAGGGCCCTGGGGCTATGCTTGAGGGTGTAGATGGATGAAGGTGCTCATCCAGGAGAGTGGCTGCAACACAGTGGGCACTGGGGTGGTGGGGAGCTAGAGGTGAGCTGTAGTGTGATTCAGGCATACTGAGGCTGGGGCATCTCTCAAATCCCCCAGTGGAGCTATTCTGGGCAGCAGACAGCTGAGGCAAGTGAGGATCAGAGGCGGCTCTGGAAAGTCTCCCAGTACCTTGAATTCTCCTCCTCCCCCTTGGCCTCCTCCTGGTTGCTGGCACAGCGGGACTCTGCTGCCGGCACCTGGGCCATGACTGTGTCTTTAAGAGGGTGGCTCCAGGGCCTCGTGTGTCTGTCCTTCCTGCTGCTGACGTCAGGGAAGAAGGACTGAGGAGGCGATTTGCTTTTCTTTTCCTTGAAAGGGGAGGAGATCGAAACTGAGTGGCTTCTCTTGGAAAGGGGAAATTCCAGGCATGCAGGAGGCCCCAGGGTGAAGGCGGAGGCTAACATGGGGTGAGCTTGGGTGCCATTCTTTAGAGGCTGAGACAGGAAATAGAGCTTACTCCAGAACTGACACTAGCTCTGCCTGGGCATGTTATTGATTGTGCATGAATGTGTATTTCTGCATTCCTGTCTCTAGCTGGGTAGAGACACCTATGAGCTGATGGTCCTGTCCTGAGGGCTTGTCCTGGCCACATGGTGGCAATGGCTCTCATCCTGGGAGCTTGGGTGGGTGCTTTTCAGCCTGGAATGTGCAGAGCCTATCCTCAGGTCTGTTCTGTGGCCAATGGGCCCAGCCTAGCTCAGATTGTGTTCCTCTCTGGACTGTGAGCTGGAAACCCATAATGGGATGGGGTGGGACCCATACCCTCTGTGGCTTCCAAGGGATGCATGCCCCGTAGCTAACAAAGCTATTTCTAACTTTGAATGTACTTGGTGCATTTACCTTTTACAAGAATACAGTGTGGCCCCTGAGAACATGGGAGGAAGTGAGGGGCCCTATCTTTGAAAGCCTGCTTTGGTGAACTTCCTGCCCTGTTTTCTCTAAGGGCAAGCCCTCATTCTGTGGGCACTTGGGTTAGACAGAGAGGTCTCCTCTTCCAGAGAGCACTACTTCCTCCATCCTACCCCTCCAAATCATCCTGTTTTTAGCTTTCTCACCTGGGAAGCAGCCATGCCATAGTGCCTGGTTCGTGGCATGTTCCTGATAGCCATCTGGTTCATTTGTGGTTGGTGGGAGATCGACAAGGTGTATGTGCAGGGGGGCTTGAACTCCCTCCCGTGCTCCTGAAGGGAGCAGGGGACAGACCCTGGGCTAGGAGCTTTATAGAGCTTTACAGAGCTTTACAGAGCTCCTAGTTAAAAACAACCCCATTTTACATGTGAGGAAACTGACACTAAAACAGGTTCAAGCTACACAAGTAGGAAGTTGCAGTATCTATATTTCTCAGAGTTTTTTTGGAAGAGGGATGTTCCTGGGAGCAGGTGAGGTGTGGACTCCTGGTCCTGGGGAAGGTGAGGGGCCTTGGGTCATTAACTGGCTCTTTGGCAGGTTTGGAGCGACCGTAGCCATTGGCCTCACCATTTTTGTGCTCTCTGTTGTCACCATCATCATCTGCTTCACCTGCTCCTGCTGCTGTTTGTACAAGATGTGTCGCCGACCACGTCGTAAGCATGCCCCCACACCTCACCCCTCACCCTCCTGGAAGCCCTCTGGTGTGCAGGTCCAGACCCCTGGATAGGCAAGGGCAGCTGAACCGAGCCCTACTTTGGCCAAGCTGGAGGGATGAGGGGCAAGCCAGCCTCAAGACCTGGGGAACTAAAGTGTCTTGACTGGAATTCTCTTTGCAGCGGTTGTGACCACCACCACTGCCACCACTGTGGTGCACGCCCCTTACCCTCAGCCTCCGAGTATGCCCCCCAGCTATCCTGGACCGACGTATCAGGGCTACCATCCCATGCCTCCCCAGCCAGGGATGCCAGCAGCACCCTATCCAACTCAGTACCCACCACCCTATCCGGCTCAGCCCATGGGCCCACCGGCCTACCATGAGACCTTGGCTGGTGAGTACCACTGGGAATTCTGTGACCCTGCCTGACCCCCCAGCTCATGCCTCTGCCCCCTTAAGTATTTATTCCAGGGTTTGTCATTGAATGTTTCTGTCCCTTTCTGCTAGCCTGCCCACTTGCATTACAGCCCACTGTGCCACAGCCAATCAGTGTCTGCTTTATTCTCAGCAGGTGCAGCCGTGCCATACCCTGTCAACCAGCCTCCTTATAACCCGGCGTACATGGATCCCCCAAAGGCAGCCCCCTGAGTGTGCTTCTCTGGCTGACACTTGATTATGTTGTATGTGTGAGTGGTATGCAGGCACAGTTCTTTACTGTCCTGGATGTGGTGTGTGTCCTGTCTAGACATGTGGCTTCCTCTGATACTGACCAAGTAGGGAACAATCCTTGCCAAAGTGGGGTGGGACCAAACTTTTGCTTCCCCACTTGAAATCATGCTTCCTGAAATCTCAAGCATATTTGAAAAATGGGGTGAGAGGTCTCTTCTAACTTACTCCAGGGTTACCAGGTATAGTGTGTCACATTATGATTGCTATGGGCACAATGGCCATGTGTCCTGGTTTTAGGAGTGGCCAGTTGCTGCTCAAAATCATGGCTTCTTCCCAGGATTTGGGGTGCCCTTTGCTGAGCCTGTGCCATGAAGCAGGCAAGTAGTCAAAGTATCTGGCTGAGGCTCAGTGCTTAGGGTAGATGTCCTGTGGCTCCCTGGAATGGATGCCATACTCAGTGGAGGTTGGTCAGCTCCTGATGTCAACACACTTCAGGCACAGCCCCACCTACCGGACAGCTATCTGGACTGTCTTTGCATCCTTCCTGGAGGGCCATATCCACTCATGATCCCCAACACCCATAGGGAAGTTTTCCTGTCCTTGCTGCTCGGCCCCTCCCACAGGTGGGCAAGGGGGCCTGTCCACCAACACACTCAGGTCTCCTCCCTACAGTGTTCTTATTTTACTTTTAGTCAAACATTTTGCTTAAGATGTGTGACAGTTGATGTGAAGCTGAAATGTATGGAGAGAAATTGACCCACTGAGGAGAGGGACAACCTGATCTCTGATACTGTTTTCCCTGATACCAGCCTCATAAGAATATCCAACTTGTGTACTCCAGTCCACAGTTGTGCTGGCAGCAGGGACACCTGGGCCAAGGGACCATTTGGACCAAAGGTGGGGATGGGGGGGCCTGGGTGGCAGCTGTGGCCCAGGTACAAATACCTCGGTGTTCCCTGCCCCTGTTAATGTTTGACCAGCTCTGTTTTTGCTTTGATTCTGTTGCTGTGTTTCTGAGAGTCTAGGATCTGCACACTTGTTTATAATAAAAGCAAATATTCAGAACTGCTGCCCCTTTTCTTCAGAGCCTTGGTTATTGGGATTGAGCCTTAGGCTGAGTATCGTTTCCATTCACCATTTGGATATATGTGTTTTCCCTACTTTTATTGGGCTCAAAGGTTTGCTTATCCTGTGAGATGAGTGAGGGACAGACTATGCCCACCTCCCGGGTCCCCTAGTACAGGTAGAGGCCCCAGCTTCCAAGGAGGCTGGGAGGCAAGTGACTACTCAGTGTTGTGGGGGGTCTTTATTAGATTTTTCTTCTTGATCTACTGCCCAGGTGTGGCCAGGGATAGTCCATATAGTGTGGCTATTGCCAAAGTGAGGAAGGCCAGCAGGCCCAGTGGGGCCAGTAGTCCCTCACGGAGTGGGATTCCAGGGACCTTTGTTGAAGTAACAGCCTTGGGTCTTCTGCTTCCACCAATGCTGGGACTAGCATTCCTGGTATTAGCCAGGGGTGCAGTGGCTGTGACTGCAGATGGTTTTGGGTTGGTCTCAGAAGAGGCTGTGACCCCATACATGGGTCTGATGGTGCTGAAGGGCCTGGCATGAGTATCCACCCACTGCAGCAGGGCCTTTGGTTTCCACTGACATATGCTAAGCAGAGCTAAAACATCACCCTCAGCTGTGTGTGAGTCCACTGGGGCCTGCCCATACAAGCGGGCGTAGATACTGCCTAGGCTGTAGCTCTTCCTTGGGCCATACTCTGAGGGGCTGCTAGCTCGTTCCAAGGCCTTCAGGGCAGCAATGCTGTCCACACAGAAAGCACCATCCATAATACTGGCAAGACCCAGCACAGTCAGCTCTGCCTGGAGCAGAGGGAAGTCGTAGCGGTCACCGTTGTGTGCCACTAGGCACCAAGGCTGTGGCTGGCGCTGCAGGAAGGCTAGGAGCAAGTTGGCCAGGTTGTTATCGAAGTGTTGACGCTCATGGGCTGCCAGCACAGCTGTGCTAAGACCTGTGATCTCACTGGCCGCAGGACTGCAGGCCTTCCCAGGAGCCACGCACAATGACAGCTTGTCTGCTACACGGGGTGGCAGGGGCACTGTGGGAGGTGGCTCCTGAGAGGTGAGGGTGCTTTCCAGGGCACATCTGTGGACAGCCAGCAGGCAAAGCTCCGTGACCTTGGGTTGGGAGAACGGCAGGCCAGTGGCCTCCAGGTCCAAGAAGATGAGGGTCTGCATGGGACCCAGAGGTGGGGCCTGTGAGCCCATGCTGGGGTAGGTACCAGCTGCTGAGCCTGGGAAGGAGCATGAGGTTGGGGATGGGTCATGTGAGTGCAGGGTAAAGATCTAAAGTGAGCAGGGTCTGGGGGCAGTGGTGGGGGAAGGGGAGTAGGCAGAAGTACATTGCAGGATTTGCCTGAATAGTCAGGCACTGTCTGGGAGCTCTAGAGCCCATTATCAGGGCAGGAAGTTGGAGAGGGTGGGGTGGCTTCCTTTGAGGGATGACTATATCCAACTGTCCTTTTGGGGAGGATTACCTCTTCCTCACATGGGTTTGGTCCTGTCCCTATTGCCCACCTAGTACAGAGTGGGGGAAACCCTCATTCCTGCCCTGTCCCATCCCCTCGGGGGTCCACACTTACCGGAATAGGAAGGCAGCAGTGACTAGTGAGGGCCAGGCACGCACACTCTTGCTGGTCCTGCTGTTGGCAGCAGTGGCGGGAAGTGAAGCTGGGTCTGGGCCCGCCCATGAGCCTGCCTCGTGAGCAAGGCCCGCCCTGTTCATCAGCTTGCCTAGTCTGTCCCTCTTTTGCCAATACTCCTCCCTCCCCAGGCATCCCAAAAGATCTGCTCAGATCCACAGCTGTGGGCTTGCTGGCTGACACAGTGCAAGCAATGCTGTTGAGAGTCCATTGAGAAGGCAGTTGCCCCAGCTGTCTCCAGGTGCCAGGCTAGTTCCAGACCCAGAGCAATGCTGTGAGCCCCTGCCATGGCCCTTTTGTGTCTAGTCCTTGGCCCACTTTCCCAGGTTTAGTTCTGGCCTAGGGCAGCCTCCTTTCTATCACACAATGGTTTCTCCCCATGGCCCCAGCCCAAAGCAATGACTCAGGACAATTCCACAGGCAGGACAGGGCTTTCCTCAAGGCAGATTAGTTACCATGGGGACCAGCTCAGTTCCAGCCAGGGAGATGGGGTGGGGGTGTGGGGTGGGGGAAGGCATCTAGTTTCCCTGGGTCCCTGGCTGATTCCTTCCCTCCCACTCAGCCAAACAGATCAGACAGGAAACAACGCATTCTCAGCAGGAACTGCCGGTCATTGCTTTTAATCAAAGAATGAGGTGAGGAAAGCAGCAGTGCTGGTGCCCCCTTGTGGCAGGATGCTCAGAGCCTCAGCCACAGTCCATTTCAGGGTCCTCCATGTCTGTCTCCACAGCACAGAGGTCATCCAGGGCTGCCTCTGAGCCAAAAGGAAGGAGGGTTCAATGGTGAAGGCCTGAAGGTGCTAGGACCTGAGGAGGTCCCACCTATCCTCCCCCAGCACCCACAGGAACTAACCAGTTCCTTCCATTCCCAGGCCTTGCTCCCTCAGCTACTATGATCACAGTGATAACAAAAGCAATTCAGACCAGGATATTCTAGAAAAACCGTGGCTCTGTAAGGCCAACTCAACAGATAGGAGCAAAGGGCAGCCCAATATATTCAGAGAAGAACCAGTACATGCAAATAATGTACCTAGTGTGAGAAAAGACTGTGGTGGCATGAGGTCTACTGAATGGAAGTCCGACTTGCTCACAAGCATCAGGGCGTACCCACATGTGAGTTGGGGCAGGGAGGGTCCTTTTAGTGGCTCACCTTCACAGTCAGTCACGTCAGGAAGCCCTCGAATCAGCATGCTGACCCCTGGCATCACCTGGTCATACTGATGCAGGACCTCCACACAGTGCACAGTAAAGAGCTTGTCCTTCTGGGACAGACTGTGCAGGATCAACACTATGTCCCGTAGACACCGCACTGTTCGCTTTTGCTGATCAGTCTTTGGGAGCCTCCCTGCCCTTCGCACGGTCAGCCACTGTCTGTGCAGCATCACTGTGAGAACTCTAACCACCTGGAGTGAAACAGTGTGCAGACTGAGGTCTCCCACCTTTCTGTACCCTAATACCTGTTCAGTCTAGCTGCCCCAGGGGAGCAGGGTTCTGAGTGAGACCCAGGGACCTTACACAAGGTCCCCTTACCCACAAACAGAGCTGTCATGTTGTTGGCACTGGTTACTCACCTCTACATTGCATTGACAGTCAGAGCCAGTGACTAGGGGGGAAGGGCTATACACACCCAGTTTGGTGAGGAACCATACTGCCTGGAATAAAAAAAGATTCTATTTCATCTTGCCAGAATAAGACACCTGTCACTGCAAGGGCTTTTTCAGGCATAAGAGCTCTAGCTGCTTTAGCAACCACCTATCTGTACAAATGGAGAGGTGTAGCTTTTCAGGCCAGACTCAGGACTAACACCTGAATTTCACCAATAACCCACCTGCCTCCAGACTCACCACCAGCTACCAGGCCCCCAAACCAGGATAGGATCAATTATCAGGCAACTCAGTTGAGTCCCAGGACAACCTGGGGCCCACCTGTACTGCATCTGTGTGGGGAGTGCCTAAAGTGAATTGCTTGATAAGCTACAAGCTGCTTGATAAACTCTTGTTACCAGAAAGAATTATAGTTCCTTTTCTCTCCAGAAAGAAGGGAAGGAGACTTTGTGGGCGCTTATGATAGGGTAATGAGCAGTCTCCATAAGGGTCCCAACAGTTTTACCTCTTGTTCCAGCTGAAGCCACTGTATCTCTGAGGCCACTTTGTCAGGCCTTGATGTGATGTACATGTACAGTAGGAGGAGGAGGCAGGCTTCTGAAAAGGATACCCCTATCTCACTCAGGGTCCCCCTTTTGCAGAAGCCCTCAGGAGGCCCCTGTTCCTGCCCCAACCCCTCCCTCCCTCTATAGGCGTGCAGGCCCACCTTTACCAGAGTGGGAACAGAGCTGAGGTGCAAGGCTATCATGGTCCACTAGGAGGGAGAGCAGCTGAACAGTCAACAGCACACAAGGCAGGGGTGTCTCTGGGCTGAGGCACTGTGGCAGCACTGGCAACACACACTGGAACCTGAAAGATGGGCCCAAAGAAATGTGACACTCCCCAAAAGGAGATCTGGTTCAGCCAGACCTGGGCTCAAATGCTGCTCCCTCTTGCACTGCCTACTTGGTATGAAGCTGTCTCATGCAAATGAGTGGACACTAACCTTCACTGCAGGACTGCTGTGGCTCAGAGATGACAGGCCCTCATCTTGTACAGCAACACCCAGTAAATGGGAGGACTCCCTGGACCTGGGATGCCTGGCTTCTACAAACTCCTGGTCTCTTCTCTGCCTCTGCTCCCCAATAGGGATGCAGGTCATAACTTGGGTGTGAGTTCTTGCCCACCAACACAAGACTGGTCAGGACTCTAGAAGTGACAAATCATGGACCTGGCTAGGTAGGGCTGGATGTTACGAGGTCATTCACAGAGTAAGGAAGACCATTACCTTGTCAGTAAACACTGGTCACCTCTGCTATCAGTGTGAGTGCCCATTGTGGAGCTCTGGGTACACTTTTTCCCAGGTCTCAGGGGCAAAAGGACAGCTATGACCAAGGGACCAAATAACCAAGTCTCAAGGCAACTGCTGCTGCTTGCTCAATCTGCACAGCCTGCAAGAGCATGAAGAGGAACTGGCCTGGTGGTTGGGGAACCACCATCTAAAACACTGTGGGCTAGACTATATCGTATGTTAGCATGAAGGTCAAGAATATCAGTATGTCACTATTTGGATGAACTCATTTTACAGCACATCTTGTAAGTATGCAAGAAGTTGCATTGTCTCTAGTTGTCAGGGACCCTGTAACTTTGTGGGAAACTGGAACTTAACCTGGTTACCTGCTCTCATTGTTCAGTTGCAAGTGGCCCTTAGCTAGTCACTAAGGCTCCTGAGAGAATCTGCAAGAAAAATTCACTTTTGTATACAATGAAGAGGTTTCCAAGTTATTTCTTGGTAGAATAGGGAATTTCTTTTTAAATGACATTTCATGCACAGCCTTTGTATACAAGAGAGAAATCATGATGTTCTAATTAAAACTGAGAATGAGCTGGGTGCAGTGGATCACAACTGTAATCTCAGTGACTTGGGAGGTTGAGGCAGCAGGATTGCAATATTCAATTCAGTGAGACATTTTTCAAAATAAAAAAAGACTGAGCTGGGTACAGTGGTGCATGCCTGTAATCCCAGTGTTTTGGGAGGTTGAGGTGGGAGAACCCCAAGTTCAAGGTCTGTCTCAACAACTTAGTGAGGCCTCGCAAATTATAAAATCAAAATATCTGGGGATGCAGCTCAGGGGTAAAGTGCTCCTGGGTTCAATCCTCAGTACTGCAAAACAAACAAAACCAATCCCATCCCAATAACAAAACAAACAAAAACACACTCAAACAATAAACCCTGCTCTGAACCCCAAACTAAAATAGACGTAGTGAAAAGACAAAGATGATTTGCTTTCAAGACTGAGTGGGCAAAGATGGGGAGCAGGAGAGGCTGCAAGCTTCCTGGCTATTTTAACTGTGTCACATACTGTGTTCAAACCCTGACAACACCCCCTTCTCTAGTTTTCACTACAAGGCAAAGAGGAAGTCGTGTGTAGAGCATGTAAGTTACTTCAGCATGTGAGGATTTTTTTTTTTTTTCTTTTTGGTGCCAGGGACTGAACCAAGGGGTGTTTTACCCTTGAGCTATATACCCAGTCACTTTTATTTTTTGATACAGAGTCTCACTAATTTGCTGAGGCTGCCTTGCACTTGATGATCTTCCTGCCTCAGTCTCCTGAGTCACTGGAATTAGAGGCATGCCCCACCAGGCCTGGTTAAGCATGAGGAATTCTGAAGAGAAGCACCGATTGGGAGATGTGTCAGTTATGGCAATGGCTCAGGATACTTACTGGTTTAGAACTAACCCCAGCACATTCCCTATGAAGTTTTTCAGACAAGTTTTCCTGCCTCAGGGTAGGGTTTACTCAATGAATACTGACTGACTGATTAGAGTAAGTCAGGCTCTGTGTGAGGTAGAGGATGCAGGGCCATGTATGTCACCTGAACCAGTAAATGGAGGGCTCTGTGTCTGGCCTATACTGACCATCCATTAAATTGCTATTTTGAATATCCCCATGGACAAGTTCAACAGGAATGGAATGAGGTACGTCTACCAAGAGAAATGGTAAGAACTTGATTTCTGGAATACATTCACTTAATATACATGAAAAAGCAACTAGTCACTATGAGCTGGCTCTTGGGTAATGGTTCTGTCCCCCACATATTGCACTGTAGTGCTATGTCCAACTCTGAGCACCATCTCTGGAATGGATCAGATCAACCAGAATATATTTACATGGAAAACTAAGGATCCAGAAGTGGTTTTAGGGAACAGCCATGCTGAACTCAAGAGATGAGAAACCTTTTAAGGTATGTCCAGCCAGTGGAATCATTCTAACATAGGCACCAGCCTCCTGGAAGAGTGCTGTGAGGGAGACTGGATGACAGTGGGCAGGGTGTTTATATTTCCTCTGATGCCATCTCACAGCTCTGGATTCCCAAGTCAGGATTTTTTTTCTTTCCTTTTTTTTTTTTTGCAGTGCTGCAGACTGAACCCAGGGCCTTGTGCTTGATAGGCAAGCACTACTATGAAATGAACTATATCCCCAGGTTTTTGGTACCAGGGATTGAACCAGGGGTGCTTAACCACTGAGCCACATCCCTAGACCTTTTTTATATTTTTTTTAGAGACAGGGTCTCATTGAGTTACTTAGGTCCTTGCTAAGTCGCTAAAGCTGACTTTGAACTCATGGTCCTCCTGCCTCAGGCTCCCAAACTGCTGGGATTACAGGTATGTGCCACCATGCCTGGCTCAAAGTTAGGAATTTATGATAACCATGTGAGCTAGGTTCATTATACTTCCACTTCCAACAGATCCTATGAGAGGTAAGCAATTCATGCTAGAAGTAGGCACAATGCTGATAGGCAGAGAGTCAGCAAGGTCAGCTTGTGGATGCAGACATTCCCATACCCTCTGCTTTCTCAGGGAACTCCACCAAACTTAAATGTGTTGTGCCACATGGGCTTCACCTGTTCCACATCTCAGGTTCAAAGGCTTCTTGGTTTAGCTTTTGTCCTGGGACAGGACATTCTTCCATAGTAGCTAACAATTTCCTTTATCACATGTGCCTTTTGCTTACCTGCAGTACAGAATTAAACCAAACAAACCACTTATTTGGTTATCTGACACCCAGCCCTACTTCTCATAACTTCAGAACTATCTGAACCAAGCCTTAGAGCTGAGTAGTGGGATAAGCAAAGATGTGAGCAATGTACAAGGGCCACACATGAGACCTCAAAAGGTCAGGGAAGACACATAAAATCATGCCTCCCATGCTGCTTTATACCTGGGCAACAAATCAGAGGAAGCGTTTTCAGCTAATTTCACCAAAACCTTGAGGCACTGGCTCAGGATACTGATGTGAAGGTGACCTGTTGCTGCAGAAGAGAAAGCCAATAGGTGAAGCAGCATCTTCAATAGTGGATGCAGTCCTTGGTCATCAGTAATCTCCTTGGAGAAAGAGACTGTATCTCCACATCTCTGTCTGTGAACCAGGCTCTCATTTCCTTCCCCAGCAGCAGAACGTATCCCCACTCCTGATAGCAAGAGGCAGACAACTGCTCTGCTATGGCACACCAGGTGCTGAAGAATGCTAAGTGAAGCTGCAGAGAAACCTTCCAAGTTGCTAACTGAGTCATCAGGGTTGGCCTCCAGCCCAGAGCTCAAGCAAGAGGTATGTGTTGGAGAGTCCCCAGGTGCTCCACTCCTCTTAGCAGCTGCCAAATCTTGCAGAGCCTGGCAGTGCAAGTCAATGAAGAACTGTACAAGAGGGAGAAGGTGCACGGCTCCAGGAAGCTGGCAGAGTGGGAAGGCTCTTTTATCTCCCTCTGTGTCTCCATCACATGAGCCTTCATTCCTGGCAACCAGATTCAGTCCTGTGAATGCCAGGTTCTGTGCTTCTTTTAGGGCCAAGGGGCAAAACAATCCACTGCGAGAACTTGTACCCTTGAGGCCTGAAATCCCAGTCAAGATACTGGCAACAAACAAAAGAAAACAGATAAGGTCAAGGGCCTCAAATAGCCTGACTGCCAAATTCTTTAGTCTCCCTGCACATCCCACAGATCTCCCATGCTGGCCAGGGCCAGAAAAGGACTGACTTTCCAGAGAAAAGTTTTTTAGGAGTATTAAGCTTACCTGCCAAACCCTGGTGGCTGTGAGAGGGTGCTAGTAGGAGTCTCAGAACAACTGCTTAGGAGGTGACAAAGACCTAGGGATGATCCTGGGATCAAAGGCTGCTTCAGGAGCAGATTTATCAAAATGGAGCCTGTAGAAGAGAACAAGGTAGCCACTAGAAGGTTTCAACATGGGAGACATTTTTTATGGCTTCAAAGGAAAAGATGAGGACTTTCTGGATGCCAAGTGTCCTCTAAATTGACACTAAGCTCTGTTAAGATACCTGTAGGTGTACAAGGCTCTGGGATATACTTGGGAATATACCTGCTCTTTGCCCTTTTCCTTTTTAGAGGTGAGGTCTTGCTGGGCTCAAGCAATCATTCTGCCTCTGTTCACAAGTAGCCAGGACAACAGGCATGTACCACCACACCCAGCTTGCCCTTTCTCTCTTTTTTAAAAATTAATTCATTTTGTGGTACTAGGGATTGAACCCAGGGGTGCTCTGCCACTGAGCTACATCCTCAGTCCTTTTTGGAGCTGTGGAGGTAGAAGATGTGCACCACTGTGTCTAGTTGCCCTTTCCATTTTATAAAGTCATAGTCTCCTACTTGCCTGAACTTTCTGAAGATCTGCCTGGGGCATGGATTTTCAGAGACCCAGACAGTTCCCAGGCAATTCTACTGTATGCAGCAGAAGATGATGAGAGTCATGTAGGTCCCTGCAGGAATAGCAGGGATTTTGGTACCTTGAGTCTCTGACCTCTGCATCCAGCTGTGAGCAAGACTTTTCTGTATCTCTTCCTGCATTATGGGATTACCTCTCAGGCTGTGCGTCTTCTTATCTGAAACAAAATAAAATGTGAATCAAAAGTTGAGCACAAAAGCACAAGCATTATCTGCAATTCTGACATGCAATAAATTTGAAACACAATCAGGTTGTTCTACTTCTTTAACCTTGGATAAAGAAAGACCCAAAGCAGCTCAAGATTCCTCACATCTTTTGCCCTTCTCATGTAAAACAGGTATTCAAATAAAGAAAGAAAAGAAAATTAAGCTGTTTGCCTTACTTCAAATGAAATAAGGTGAAAATAGTAACCATTAACAGGATTAAGTGGTTACCACTTACAGGGCTAAGTATGGGTCAGACACTGCTCTGAAAGTTTTACACATATTAGCTCCTTGTTCCTCACATCAACCCTACCAGGAGGTGTTATCATGAGCTGTTTTCATATAGGAAAGTTAAGGCACAGAGGTTAAGGCACTTGCCCACAGTAGCTAAGCCAGTGGGTAATGAGGATAGAATCCATATCCAGTTTATTAGGTTCTACTGTCTGCTTGTAACACTATCCTGCAATGCCCTATTAGTTGCCAGACACCAAAAATGTGAGTGGACTACAGTTTCTCGGGAGTGATGTGATGGTCAATGATTTGAAGAGGTTGATGGTAGAAAGAGTTGATGTATTTGAATTATACAATAAATTGGTTTGGCACAATCTGTGTGAAAACTACTAATCCTAGGTGATCCTTCTCTAAACAGTGCCAGCACTCCCTATCTGGAATGGTTATAAAATTCATGGCTGGACTATACATAGGTCCCTGCAATCTACCTATATTTCTGGCATGGTCTGTGTAAAATGACTGTGATGGTTTCAAACGATGGTCATAGGGGCTGAGTACTAGCTCAGTTTAATGGTAGAGTGTACAGCAGATAAAGAAACAGACAAAAACAAACAAGAGCCAGGTGCAGTGGCACATGCCAGTAGTCCCAGCTACTTGGGAGGTTGAGACAAGGATCCAAGTTTGAGACCAGCCTGGGTGACCTGGTGAGACCCTGTTTTGAAATAAAAAATAAAAAAAGGCTGGGAATGTAACTCCGTGGTAGACTGCCCTTGGGTTCAATCACCAGTATTCGGAGTGGGTGATGATGACAAACAAACAAACAAACAAACAAACAATGTGCCTGCAAATTCTTTGACACACCTCTCTTCAAATGGTGCAGCCTCATTTCCTTCCAACTGAATATGCCAGACTCAGTAATTTGTTTCTGACAGAGAATGTGGCAGAAGTGATAGTATGTGAGACTAGACCATAAAAAAAAGCTGACTGGCTCTTTCTGAGTTTGCTTGCTTTAGAGGAAGCCCTCTACCATGTTATGAGGACACACAGTAGCCCTGGGGAGAGGGATTATGTTGTTAGTCATGTGACAGAGTCACCTAGAAATAGATCCTCAGCCTCAACAAGGTTTCAGGGATTCTAGTCCCTATAGAGCTAAGCCATCCCCATTGTGTACCATCTGAATTGCTAACCCACAGAAATCAGGAGAAAATAAATATGTGTTGTTTAAACCACAAGTTTGGGTAGTCAATTCTACCATAATAGATGACTAATAGACTGACTTACCCTCTCTGCCCACAAGAGACTTGTATCCTGGCTCTGTCTGGCAGGGGTGGGGAAGGGACATGTTAGCATTAAAAGACTCCTTTGTAGGAAAAGATGTTTTTCCAAAATGTGGAGAACATGCTTCTGGCTTTATAACCACAGAAGGGCTTTTCCTAGGACTGGAAAAAGTTAACTATGAAAGCAAAGTAATGATCACTAAAACCACTTAAATGCCTAGTTATAAAACTTCCAACAAATTATAAACTTTTCATGTCTAGGTATTTTGACCAAAGGCTTTATCTGTTATTTATGTGTCATTCTTTGTCCAGGAGCACAGTTAAAAATGTTCATTTGACATTTTGATCCAAAGTACTGAAAAAGTACTTTGTTTATTTTCACATTCTCCTAATCACCCAAAAATATTGGCCATAATTCCTTTACTATTGCCAATTCCACTAAAACTTTTCAACATGGAACAACCTATTTTTTTTTTTTTTTGGCACCAGGGATTGGACCCAAGGATGCTCAACCACTGAGCCACATCCCAACCCTTCTTTATTTTGAGACAGGGTCTCACCAGGTTGCTTACAGCCTTGCTAAATTGCTGAGGCTGGTTTCAAACCTATGATCCTCCTGCCTGAGCCTCCCAAGCTGCTGGGATTATAGGCCTGCACCACCACACCTGGTGAACAACCTAATTTTTAATAGGGACTATTAGAAAATGTGTTGCAAACTGAGCAAGTTGATCAGAGCCAACATCTTTATGTCAGTGAAGCAGTCTTAGCTCTCTGATTTGATTATACAATGTCAGGTTTTCCTGTTATCAAGGTGTGAAGAGCAAGGATGGCCTTCTTTTGCTCTCCTTTCTCACCTGAAGTTATATAAGGCAAAGAGTTCAATTACAAAATTACAAACCCTGCCTGTTATGAGCAAAGGCAGCAGAATTTTTTTTTTTTTTTTTTTTTTTTGAACCAGGGATTGAACTCAGGGACACTCAGCCACTGAGCCACATCCCCAGCCCTATTTTGTATTTTATTTAGAGACAGGGTCTCACTGAGTTGCTTAGGGCCTCACTAAGTTGCTGAGGCTGGCTTTGAACTCATGATCCTCCTGACTCAGCCTCCCAAGTCGCTTGGATTACAGGCGTGTGCCACCACGCCCGGCCAGCAGAATTTTTAACACCAGAAAAAGATGTTGTGACTGACACTGTTAAAATTTCAAGACTGATATTGAGAGTTCCAGACTGCTTTGCCAGGCAAAGGGCAGGATACAATTAAGCTGAGCACATCTGGCAGCCAAGGAAGGGCTATTAGACAAAGGTTCCAAGGCAGCAAATCGGCAGAAAGATTCCAAAGAACCAGGACTGAAATATATTCATGCTTGGGCAAAACCTGTTATGTTAAATAAATTATATTGAAATGAAGACTGACCTATCTCACAAATTTGCTGATCACTTTTCCAGCTTTTTCTGGTCTCAGGTATTGTGTTTATAATGCCTGATTCAGAGAAAGTACTTCCAGATTGCAGGCCTTTATGCTGTGATACCTCAAACCTTATCCAAACCATCTTTGAATTCTTACAAAAAACGACCTCTGACCAGGTGGTAGGATCTCAATGGCCTTTACTCAGGACGAGTTTGAGAGAGTTCTGTAGTCTTTTTACTAAATAATGCAAAATCATTGATCATTTTTTCAGCGCTATCCTTACCTGGCATGGGAAACAGAAGGAGCAGACAGTTTATTTGCTCTTTCACTGCTCTGAAGCTTTGTCCTTAATTCATTCATTTCTGCATCTTTAAACTGGAGTTCAGACTGCAATGACTGGAGCTGGAAGACAAAAAAAATATACTAGCAGTGGCACCATCACAATCACAAAAATATCTGTGGGTTTTAAAATCTCAAGCTAGAAAAAGAAAAGCAATGAAAAATACATATGAAAGTTTGCTATGATACAAATGTCCTAAAGCATCAAACATTAGCCTTCTTTCTAAAAAACAGCATAGTACTTTAACTATTGTGAAGAAAGTTTGTGAGGGTTCAAATACCAGTCCTAAATTTAATTAGCCTCGCTGAATCTATAACATAAATACTGTCTTCATCATATTTCGGGGGATTAAGAACAATGAATATAAAATACCCAGCATAGTACTTTATACAATCATTTCCCTATCTGAGACCATGTGATTTGAATGGGAGCTGTCATCTTTTTGGTTATGGCATCTGGTCCAGGGATAGACACCCAACTCAAGTTAGACAAATGAGAGCCTTTCTCAGAATTCTCAAACTTGAGATGAGAGAGTTCAAGTCTGAACTGTGCTCTAAAATTATGAAATATGAGTAAGATCTCAGGAGCTTCTGGAGAACACATCCTGTATTGTAAGGATGGAGCCTGACTACAGCATACAGAATAAAAACAGGAGTGAGATGAAATCTCAGTGTACTTTTGATTTGCATTTCCCTGACTGTCCTGGTAAGGTTTAAGTCATTTGAGCCCCCATACACTCCTATCTTGGTACTTGGACTCTGAGTCCAGCACATTTCCTTTTGAGCTAGGTTAATTGAGTTTCTGATCAGAGCCCTTATTTAAGCCTGTTTGTAGAAATTCTAAGCTAGTGATTTATTCCTGGCTATCACAGCAAATTCAAGATTCATCTAAGTTCTTTTCCAACCCATATGCAGACCTTAGAAGAAAAGTGTATGGCAATTTGCTAAAAGTAGAAAGTATTTAAGAAAAACAGCCAGGTGCGGTGGCACATATCTATAATCCCAGTGGCTGAGGAGGCTGAGGCTGGAGGATTGAGAGTTCAAAGCCAGTCTCAGCAAAAGTGAGGGGTTAAGCAACTTATCGAGAAACCTGTCTCTAAATAAAATACAAATTAGGACTGGGGATGTGGCTTGGTGGTCGAGTGTGCCTGAGTTCAATCCCTGGTTCCAAAATAAAAAAGTATTTAAGAAAAACAAATAACACATACTTGTTGAAAGAAGAAATACAAGTGGCCAACAATTATATGAAAAAAGCTGCATGTGGTGGCATATGCCTATAATCCCAGTGACTCAGGAGGCTGAGACAGGAGGATCACAAGTTCAAAGCCAGCTTCAGCAACTTAGAGAGGCCCTAAGCAGCACAGCGAGACCCTGTCTCTATATTAAAAAAAAAAAAAAAGAAAGAAAAAAAAAGAAAAGAAAGGGCTGGGGATGTGGTTCAGTGGTTAAGTGCCCCTGTGTTTAATCCCTAGTACCAGGAAAAAAAAAAAACAGTTCAACATCTTTAGCAATCAAGGAAATGCAAATTAAAAGTTACATTGAGATTTTATCTCAATCCTGTTAGAAAGGTAATCACCAAGAACACAAATAATAATAAATGCTGATGAGGATATGGGGAAAAGGCACATTTACACACTGTTGATGGGATTGTAAATTAGTACAACCACTATGGAAAGCCATATGGAGGTTCCTCAAAAGACCAGGAATGGAACCACCATATGACCCAGTCATATTTTGGTATTTATCCAAAAAAATTAAAGTCATCATATTATAGCGATATGTTCATACTCAGTTTTATAGCAGCACAATTCACAATAGCCATATTATGGAACCAGCTTAGGTGACAGTCAATCAATAAATGGAAAAAGAAAATATGGTACATGTACGCAATGGAGTTTTATTTGGCCATAAAGAAGAACAAAATTATGTGATTTGCAGGAAAATGAATGGAGCTTGAGAGAATTATGTTAGTGGAATAAAGCAGACTCAGAAAGTCAAGGGTTGCCATGTTTTCTCTCATATGTAAAAATGGGGAGAAAAAAAAAAGGTGGTGGTGGGGAATCTTATGATAATAAAAGGGAGATGAGAAAAGTGGAGGAGGGGATCAGGGGAAAGGAGAGAAGAGAGAAAGAGGAGGAATTAGGGAATGAAACTGACCAAATTATGTCATGTGCATATATGAATATGTAACAATGAATCTCACCATTATGTATAATTATAATGGACTAATAAAAACAAAGCAAAAATAAAAACAAGCATAAAAGACTACTGTTGAAACCTCCCTGGAAGATTTATAGGCAACAATGATCATTGCTTCTAAAGCAACTCAAGAGCTGTGTTCATAACATGCAAAACAAATGCTCTAGGTCACCTTTTTGGAGAACTCCTTTTCTTTGTCACTGAGAGCTTGGGTTTTCTCTTGCTCAAGAAGGAAATGTGATTTTTTCTGTTCTTCTAGAACAGATTCTGTTTGATGCAGTGAGTCGCGCAAAATTTTAATTTCTCCGTTTTTAATGAGAACTTCTTCTTCCATTGCCTTCAGCTGTAAATACGAGATTAACAGCAGTTATTTAGCAAGACATACTTGTCACTAATACATGCAGAATCTTTGGGCTCTAACAAGCATTTAACAACCTTCATTATATATGTCACAGAACTAAAATGCCACATTATGTTTCTGGTTCTCTTAGGGACCTACAGATGGTCATATGAAAGATGTCTTTCTTGTTGTCTTGAAAAACTGCTAACAAAATAGCAAATTTCATGATGTTGTGTTCTTCGTGTAAAAATATATGCTATAAATTCATTTTAGTGCTCTTCCAGTGTATATCCCTTTTTGGATCTGGTGTACAGTCTTTTTCCCCTTTCCCTTGCCTTGCTGTTAGAAATCTATTTAGTTTTTTTCAGTCTAAATTTTCTGGCTTTCTTTCCCCAACCATCTTTCATTTCAGGGGGACAAATCTAGATGCCTATTTTAAAATATTTTGTTGTTGTTGAAATGGAGATTGAACCTAGGGCCTTGCACATACCAGGTAAGTGCTCTACAAAGTTACATTTCCAGCCGTTAATTTAATTTTGAGACAGAGCCATGCCAAGTTGCCTATTGTGGCCTGGAAATTTTGATCCTCTTGCCTCTGTCTCTCAAGTAGCTGGGCTTACAGGCATGTGCCATCACATCTGGTTGTTTAAAAACTTTATTTTAGCTGGGTGCAGTGGTATATGCCTATAATACCAGTGGCTTGGGAGGCTGAGGCAGGAGGATTTCAAGTTCAAAGCCAGCCTTAGCAACTTAGTGAGACCCTAAGCTACTCAGTGAGACCCTGTCTCTAAATAAAATACAAAAAAAGGGCTGGGGATGTGGCTTAGTGGTTAAGCAGCCCTCCGTTTAAACCCTGGTACCAAAAAAACAAACGAAAAAACCCCTATCTTATTTTTTTGTGGTACTAGGGATTGAACCCAGGGGTTCTCTACCACTGAGATACATCCCCAGCCCTTTTTATTTTTTGAGACAGGATCTTTCCCAGGCTGGCCTTGAACCTGTGATACTTTTGTCTCATCCTCCTGAGCTGCTAGGGTTATAGGCATGTGCTACTGTATGATGAGCTCAGTAGTAGAGCATCCTTGGGTTCAATTCCCTATACTGTAAGCAAGCAAGGAAACAACTAATGAAATATCACAAGTTGTCACTTACCTTTTCTTTAAGTTCTTTGTATTGTGTCTGAAGAACTTCTAATTCGAAATTATCTTTAACTGGAGCACTTTCTCTGTTTTTCCCTGAGGGATTTTTTGACATTCCATCTAATCTGCGGACCTTATGAACACCTGTAAAAAACAATCCCCTTATACATTTGAGGACCCAACATTTTCCCACTTTTGCCAGAAAATGCAGAATGGAATTGCTCTTGAAGCAAAGTAGAAAAGGATCTACCAAGCAGTATATATCAGTATTTTCCAACCTAAGAAAATGATGTAAAGATATAAATGGTCCTTAGAAGTAAAAGACCCTAGTACTTACCCTCTTCCCAAAGCTCACCTAATTTCAAGGGTCATTCATCTAAATGCTGAAAGGTACCATGGAGATCTCACAGGCCAGAACTGTGATCTATTATTCAACAATATTTACTGAGCAACTACAATATGGCAGGCACAATGTGAATCTCTAAAGATACAATGGTGAACAAAATGATCCTTACCATTACAGGACATTCAACAAATAATCACAGGAATAAATGTAAAATCACAACTATAAGAACCACAAAGGACAAATACAGGAAAACCTATAACAGTGGAATCTGACCCAAGTGGAATAACTTGAATGCTTCCCCAAGGAAGACTTTACTGAGCTGAGAGCTAAAGGACAAGCAGGAATTAACCAGATGAATGGAGATGGGGAATGGGTAAAAAGGACAGTTAAGAATAAGAAAAAGCATGTGTAGTTCTGGTAAGGAAGCAGGGAAAATTCAAGAAAGTAAGAAAGGTTGGTGTGGTTAGAACCCAGAGAGAAGAGAGGAAAAGGTCAGACCATATTGGCTAGGCCTTGCAGATTATGAAAAATTTGGTCTCTATATTAGAAGTAGTGTGAAGTTATTAAAGGGTTTTCTTTCTTTTTAAGCTGCTGAATAGGGTTAACCCCAAACAATGCAAATCTGTATTAATTAAAGCGTTTTCAATACGGACATTCATATGTGTCTGTGTGAGACATGGTCAGAACTCCGTTCTGAAAACATCACTCTGGCTGTGATGTGAAGTCTGACTTACAGGAGTCAAGGCTGGGAATGATGAGTCAACTTACCAGAATGCTGTGCTGTCTAGGGGTAAGTACCATGGTGGCACAGAACAGGGAGTCGGTAGAAATGATGTGAATACGAAGAATTCCAGACACGGATTAAGAAGCTGAAGTTGATAATAAGATTTAGGAAGGAATTAGATGTAGGGCTAAGGACAGAGGAGGAGTTGCCTTGTGCCACTGGATGGAGAGTGGTACTAGTCACTGCCACATGAACAGCTGGTCATCAATGAGTGCTTTCTGAATTTGTTTTGCCTGTGCTGCAGATGCTGAGGGCTGGATTTCCAGGAAATGACTGTGTTGTTTTTATGATGCCTTAACTGTGAAGTACAGATGTCAGTTGACCTTAAGACCATTCTTTCTGGCAGCACCACAGATTTTACTCTTTCCTTAACGAGATTATGATCTCTATGGAAGAAGGAATTTTTACATTTTGTTCATTGCGCAGTCTGCTGTAGTTCCTAACCGTTGGACACCTACACAGAATACTGGTTGTATAAAAGAATAAATCTCTTTCACTTCTTGACTCTGCCAGGTCCCTCTTCTACTCATAATGCCGGAAGGGGACAGTGGCTTTAATAAATTAATAAAATTTTTAATAAATTAGTAAAATAATTAATAAAATTCAAACCCTCTCACGTGGGTAGTAATGGTTCTGACAGTGGTGGTGGTTGTAGTCTAAGGATCTCTGCTTAGAACCAAGAATCGCGTGGCCTAAACTTTAGAAAATAAATGTTAATCCAGCCATCCACACTTCAAATCGGCTGTTTTACATTCCGGATTTCCTCCCAAATCAAAGCACTTCTGGAACACAACCGCTGCTTAATTTAGGGTTTAAAAAGAAGAAAAGGCAGCGACAAACTGGCAGCATTTGCTTCAGGATTCCCTGCATCACCCGCCAGGGAAAAGATCCTCAGGAGCACTTACTGGATACTTCCAGAACGGCGGCCGGGCATTGGCTCAGGGCCTGTGACGCGAGGATGTCGAGCTCCTCCAGGTCATCGGCGGTGAATTCCCCCTGCGCGCCGAACGGGTCTTCGGGGTCCGGGGAGGCGGCCACCGGGAAGCCTCGGGCTCGCTTGCTAGGGGGGTGTCCGATGCCGGGCGGCGGGCCAGGGCGAGGTGCCAGGGGCCCGCTCCGCCTCCTGCTGCCCTGTCCGGGTGTCCCAGCCATGTCTCCCTTGGGCCCCAAGCGTTGGAGGGCACTGATCCCAACACTGTGGGAAAGAAGCCTTAGCAGGACCAACCGCCCGCGCGCCGCCGCTCGCCTCAGCTAGTGTCCCGCCCCCGAGGGTAAGGGCCAATTAGCTGCCAGCTGATAGGCGCGGAGAAATGACACACACAGGAGCGCGCCGCCGCGTTTAGCTAGGTCTCTGACTGTCTCGGCCCCGCCTGTCTGGAGCTAGATTCGCTAGTTTGAGATGCTACTCGGTGGGGCGCTATCAGTTACTCCGAGCGCGGGTCTGATAAGTATCTGTCCCATTGCACTTGTGGCTCTGCGCCCCTCCCTGCGCTGTGTGGAGCACAGAGCCAGGCTCACTTGGCTTCACTTTCGCACGTGTGCGCTTGAATCGTGGCAGGCAACGTTCAGGGGGTGTGGTCTCTTTTACCTAACTGTTCTCTCTGCCAGATACACCTCTCACTTACCAGGAGACTCCCCAAAGGAGGAGGCTGGAAGAGTATGAATGGAGCTGTTGTGAGCAGGCATCTTCTATAATAGTAAAATGTTTCAAAAGTGAGCATTTGAAGTTGGTCTGGCTGGGGAGGAGGAAAGGTCTGAGGTGAAAAAGGATGCTGAGGAATGTTGTGCTGGTGTTAAAAGGGATGAGAATTGCTCAGACTGTTACACATTCATTCATTCCTCTGAGAGTACAAGAGTGTTTTTGTGCCAAGCGCTGGTTGTGTAGAGGTGATTGAGGCTCAGGAGGTCAAGACCTCCCCCTTCCCCAAAATGTCCCCTGGATTTTCCTATAGATTGGAGTTAGCAAGAAAAATATCGGAGCAAAAAATATTGGAGCACGGGATCATTCAGACAAGAATTCAACATGAAAAGCCAGGTAAGAGCTATGTGAAAAACTCTGGTACATGCCCCAGTATCTGCACATAGCAGACTCTACATGAACAGATATATTACTCAGTCAAAACATGGTAACTGGTGCTGGGGATAAAGGTAACTTGGATATCATAATAAAGACAGGTTGGGGCAGGGAATGTAGCTCAGTTGGTGGAGTGCACAAGGCCCTGGATTCAATCCCCAGCACTGGGGGAAAAAAAAAAAAGACAGGTTGTTTTCTTTCCAAATTCCCCCAGTAACAACAAATCAGGCATTCCACTGAATATATGTCACACAATGACAGCCTTTCAAATCTTTCAAATGACCTCGTTTAATTCCAGGTGATACAGAATTCAGAGTAGAACAGAGACCAAAGAGCAAAGTCTGGCAAGATTCTAGGATGGGTCTACTTTAAATTCACTGCTGTGAGCCTGGTGGCACATGCCTGTAATCCCAGAGGCTAGGGAGGCTGATGCAGGAGAATTACAAGGTCAAAGCCAGCCTCAGCAAGGGCAAGGCACTAAGCAACTAAGTGAGACCCTGTCTCTAAATAAAATACAAAACAGGGCTTGGGGATGTGGCTCGGTGGCCGAGTGCCCCTGAGTTCATTCCCTGGTTCCAAAAAAAAGAAAAAAAAAAAGTTAAATTCACTGCTGAGGTAGGAATGGCTGAATGAAACTAAAGAGACATTGAGCCACTGTATTTTTTTTTGTTTGTTTACAAAAGTTTATTCTTACATTTACAACAGACTTCAACACAACACGTCATTCTAGCTATAGGTGGCAAAAGATGTTACAGCGGGGGTCCTGATGTTTAAACAGGAATGGAATCAACAGTCACCATCATTTCAGGCACAAGAAACAGCTTACTTTTTGCCAGATTTCTTAATTCCACCTGTGGCTGCAAAAGGAAAAGTCACAGTTAGGGAAAAACAGTTCTTATGGTAAAAGTCCCAATGAACTTGACATGGATCCTAGTAAGGCTTAGCTCATACCTTGGGAATTCATTCTGACATAAACGTGCACAGTGGCTTTACTGATGCCATCTATTCTGGGCAAAGGCAGAATGAGGTTAAGGCAGGGGCCCAAGCAATAGCTGTGTACTCTTCCACAATGTTGTGTACTTCACAGATTAGCTCATTAATCCTCTTGCCACACATCCTGCTTTACAGATAAAAGTCTTCATATTTGTGTTGTTCAAGGTTATGAACTGGTATGTGACAAGTCAGAATTCCAACCTGGGTAGTCTGATTTCTAAATCTATACTTAACTTCCACATTATACCACAATCCTATATTATGTTCCTGGGGGCCTGGTTTACTCAATGACTTTATTATACCCAATTTATAAATGACAGTACATTTGGCAACCTGTAGGTAATATAAGAAATAACTGTAGAACTAAGATTGTCTGATACAGTAATAAAGATACAAAAGGGTTGTGACAATATGAATCTTTTAAAAAAGTTAGATGATGCTCAATGAGAAACAAATAGTACTGGTTAAGTATCCCTTATATGAAATGACTGGTACCAAAAGTATTTTTTTTTCTTTTTGTACTAGACTATAGAATGAATCCAGGGGCTGAGACATATCCCCTGCCCTTTTTATTTTGAGACAGGGTCTTGTTAAGTTGCTTAGGGCCCCACTTAGTTGCTGAGAATGTGCTTGAACTTACAATCCTTCTGCCTCAGCCTCCTGGCCACTTGTGATTACAGGTGTGTGCCACCATACCTGGCAGTGTTTTGAATTTTTTTTTTTTTTGGTACTGGGGTCCTTAACCACTGAGCCCTTTTTACATTTACATGTAGAGACAGTGTCTTGCTAAGTTGCTGAAGCTGGCTTTGAACTTGTGATCCTCCTGCCTCAAACCTGCTGGGATTACAGGTATGTTCCACTGTGCCCAGTGGATTTTCGAATATTTACGTATACATAATTAAATATTTTGGGGACGGGACCCCCAAGTCTAAAAACAAAGTTCATTTATGACTGTGTGTGGTGACACATGCCTGTAAATCCCAGCAATTCTAGAGGTTAAGGCAAGAGGAAGGCAACAAAGTTTGAGGCTAGCCTCAGTAATTCAGCAAATTCTCAGTAATTCTCAAAAAAAAAAAAAAGAAAGGATATAGTTCAGTGGTAAAGTGCCCCCGGATTTAATCTACAGTATCAAAACACACAAAATTCATTAATGTTTCGCATATCCTTATACACATAGCTGAAGGTAACTTTATACAACATTTTTAGTGCATCTGCACTTTGATTCCAAGCCACCACATGAGGCCAGGTGTGGAATTTTCTCTTTCTGACATCAAGTTGCACTTAAAGCATTTCAGATTTTAGAGTATTTTGGATTTGCAGGTAAGGGATGCTCAATCTGTACAGGATTTTGCTAAGGATTTACCTTCTCCATATACACCATCACAGATTAAGGGCAGGTGCAAGACACCTGATATCATTCTGAAAAGAGAATCTCAGTGCTATGTGGGTAAATAATAATGGATCAAATCCACTGCTTGGGAATGGTCTCTATCAGTTGACATTTTCACTGTCATACCCTGTGTGACTCACAATACTCAAATAGGGCACAGATAACTGTGGAGGAAATAACCATTAATTTGATGAATGTAAAACAGTGATTAAGAAGTGTGCCTTGTCCTTTTGACCAAATAAATTTATCTTTTGGGATAAAACAGTGTACAATTTTGGCCCTAGCCAAACTGGCCCTAGCCAGTTGCAGTGGTGCAGGCCTGTAACCCCAGTGTACTCAGAAAGCCTAGGCAGGAGGATCACAAATTCAAGGCCAGTCTCAGCAATTTATCAAGACCCAGTCTCAAAATAAAAAGAACTGGGGCTGGGGTTGTAGCTTAGTGGTAGAGCACTTGCCTAGCACATGTGAGGCACTGGGTTCGATTCTCAGCACTGCATATAAATAATAAATAAAATAAAGGTATTGTGTCCATCTACAACTAAAAAATTTTTAAAAATAAATAAATACATAAATAAAAAAGAAGAACTGGGTATGAAGCTCAGTGGTAAAATAGCCCTGGGCTCAATTCCCAGTATATTACCCCCTGCCCCCAACTAAAGAATTGCAAGTTCAAAGAAATCTTTTGAAATGTAATCCATTTCTCTCACATGAAGTAAAAGAGAAAAAATGGTGGGGGGTTAGGGTAGAAAAGCATATGGAACAACAGCACTCTCTAAGGAACCTGGACTTGAGGAATAATTTATTACAGGTAATATGAGTGGTAAGTAAAAGTTATTAGTTGAGTACTGTCATAAAGAATAAATAAAGTTAGGTGTGGGGGTTCATGTCTGAAAGCAGTTACTTGAGGGGCTGAGGCAGAAGGATCACAAGTTTGAGGTCAGAATGAACAACTTGGGGAAACCCTGCCTCAAAATGAAAAGCAAAAAGGGCTGGGGATGTAGCTCAGTGATAGAGCAACCCCGGGTTCAATCCTCAGTACCAAGAAGCGAACGCAACACGACCCAACGAGTAAGCTGTGAGTTACCAATTTGGGGCAAGAAAGTGTGGGAGATATTCATTAACCTAACTGTCTGAATCTGTGTCTGGGGTAAATTTCTGCAGCTTTCTTAGGGAATGAAAGCCCAAGACTGCCTGGAAGGTAAGATTTCTTTTCAGATAAGGGACGCTCAACCTGTGCAGGATTTTGCTTAAGGACTTCTGTTTTGGCTCGTGTTCCTTCCAACTGCTGCAAATCTGACTGGCTAGGGCGATCAGCCGGAGCGGAGCCCAGGAACTGAGACCTCGCAGTTCACCAATGAGACAGGGAACAGATATGCCCGGCCCTCATCCCAAAAGATGCTCAGAGTATGTGTCCCAATAAGCGCCCTCGGCCCTCACTTACCCAGGGGGCCCTTCCCCGCGGCCTTCGCTTTTAGCTCCTCAAGTTTCTTCTGCTCCTCTTTTTGTTTCTGTTTGAAAGCCTTATCTTCCTAGAGAGGCAAAACAGTTTCACTCCAGGCGGGTCCCCCTTTCCCTCCGCGCCCACCCCGTCCGCGCGCGCCTCAGAGCCTGTCCTCACCTCATCCATCTCCTTGGCCTGCTTCTTAGGCTGTTTCAGGGGCTTCTTCTTGCCACCTGTAGGCGACATGAGCATGTTCAGCCTTTCCCAGTCTTCCGGCCCCTCCCCGCGATCCCTGCTGTCCGGTCACACTTACCTTCGCGGCCGGACATGGCGCCTACCGCCCCTACCCCAGACTTTGCTTTTAAACCGGAAACGGAGTTCCGGGTCCCACCTCCTGTTCCTATACCAATGCGGGCCCGATGATTGGGTCCTAGTCAGGAAGTTGCCCTCCTGCTACAGGATGCGCCTCTCCAGGGGCAGGCGCTAACGGGTCAGAGGTCAAATGAGTGGCAGACGCTCGGTCGGGTTTACAGCCCCGGTACAGTTGACTAGGTGCGCCAGGTACGAGGGGGAAAGGTCGTTTCCCCGGGGGG
>JAJEJO010047990.1:134768-214506 GCA_020662805.1 Glaucomys volans
TTTTTTTTTTTTTTTTTAATTTTACAGACTGCATTTTGATTCTCTGTACACAAATGGGGTACAACTTTTTGTTTCTATGGTGTATCCCTTGTCTTTTTCTACCAGTTTGAAGAGTCATGTTATGTGAACTCCTCCCAACTCATCATGTGCCGCACACCTGCCCTCCCAGGCCTGCCTGAGGACCCTCAAGTCCAGGTGGAATTTGTTCTCGACAACCTGGTCTTTGACTTTGCAACGCTGAACCCCACACCCTTCTCCTATGAGGCTGATCCCACTCTGCAGCCCCTCAACCCTGAGGACCCCACCTTACCATTCCGCCACAAACCTGGAAGTGTGTTCTCTGTGGAGGTACTGCTCCTTCTTGAGCTTGGCAGGGCCCAAAGATCCTCCTTTTGCAGGACAGCACAGCATTTGTGGAGGAGAAGCCAGGACAGTAGAGCAAGGGCTAAGAGACTTATGGGTTGGGGCAACACTAGTTCTTGGCAGGGGTTCGACTAGTGGCCTAGATCCTAACATTTCATGGTGGGTGTCTTCATGACAGTCAGTAAATGACTTGGCACATACAGTAGCTGAGCAGTGTGCTATGTAGCAGGTAACTGGGCTAATACCTACATGGCAGCCTGGCTTACATAGACAATACTAGGTATGTGTTCTGACATGCATGGTGGGCAGTAGGTAGGCACTGAGGCCACAGGTAGACAATCCATCACCCACCTGGGGAGCCTTCAGACAGTGGGGTTTTGTTAGTTAATTGGACAGGATTCTATAGACAATTTTAGGTTCTCCTAATTTTTAGCTCTGTAGAAAAAGTAGGGAGGGGAAGAAAAGGGTCATGAGGAGAAGCCTGAAGTATATCTCCATGACCATCAGCTCTACCTACAGGGGAGTAGTGCTAAAGGACTGTCAGCCCTGCACCTTGGGTGGTCTCAGAATCATCCTTCCCATATATGGGGAGATAGGATTTGAATGGCTACCAGCTTTCTTGGGGAAGTGTTCTAAGTGACAGATCAGTGACCCCATGTTCCAGGGGGAGAATCTGGACCTTGCAATATCCAAGGAGGAGGTGGTGGCCATGATAGGAAACGGCCCCTGTGTGGTGAAAACACTGACCCGGCACCACCTGTACTGTGAGCCCCCTGTGGAGCAGCCTCTGCCCCGGCACCATGCCCTCCGGGAGGCACCTGATGCTTTGCCTGAGTTCACGGTCAGTGGGCAGGTCCTGACAGGACTGGGCATCAGGGATGTGCTGAACCTTCCCTCACAAGTGACTTCCCACATAGGTGCAGATGGGGAACTTGCACTTTTCCCTGGGTCATGTGCAGTATGATGGCGAGAGCCCTGTGACTTTTCCTGTGGCAGCCCAGGTGGCCTTGGGGGTGGGTGCTACTCTTCTGGCTCTGGGTGTCATCATCATAGTCCTCATGTACAGGTGGGTATAACCAGGTATGACTGGGCTGGACTGGGGCAGGAAGTGGGATGTGGCAGGATGGGGAAGGGGCAGATCAGACCAGGGCTCAGCAAAGGACCAGAGTAAGGATGGATGTCTCTTGCAATCAACCACCCAACTCTGTAATCAGGCACAAGAACAGCCATAGGTAGTATGTAAACACATAAATGTGACTGTTTTCTAACAAACCTCTATTTGTAAAAATAGATCATAGGCCAAATTTGGTGGTGGTGTTGTTTGCTGATCCCTAGGCTAAACTGCGCTGAGCTAGATGGGGCATGGATGTGTGTTGCTTGCTGAGTTAGGGTAGGCTGAATTATTTTGGGCCAGAGCCTTGTCATCCCTGGGTTAGACTGTGCTGGACAAGTCAGGGTGTGCTTAGGGCTGGGTCAGGCAGGCTGTCCCTTCCTGATCTTGGTGCTAAGCAGGAGGAAGAGCAAGCAGGCCCTGAGGGACTATAAGAAGGTTCAGATCCAGTTGGAGAATCTGGAGAGCAGTGTGCGGGACCGCTGCAAGAAGGAGTTCACAGGTGAGGCCTGAGAGATGGCTCTGGCCTCCAGAGTTCTTCCCAAGTCCACTCCTGTCACATAGGATTGGCACCCAACTTGGCTTCTGTTCAACAGACCTCATGACAGAGATGACCGATCTCACCAGTGACCTTCTGGGAAGTGGCATCCCCTTCCTTGACTATAAGGTGTATGCTGAGAGGGTCTTCTTCCCTGGGCACCGGGAGTCGCCTCTGCATCGGGACCTCGGTGTGCCTGAGAGCAGGCGCCCCACTGTGGAACAGGGCCTGAGTCAGCTCTCCAACTTGCTCAACAGCAAGCTTTTCCTTACCAAGGTGCTTTCCCACCCCCAGCTGGACCCTTCCTACCCAATCTTACCCCTAACTGGACTCTCATGACCTGGCCCTCTCCATTCCACAATTTCTGATCCCCTCCCCCATCTGTCCTTTCCCTGGCCCAGTTCATCCACACATTGGAGAGTCAGCGTACCTTCTCTGCTCGGGACCGTGCTTATGTGGCATCTCTGCTCACTGTGGCCCTGCATGGGAAGCTTGAGTACTTCACTGACATCCTTCGCACCTTGCTCAGTGACCTGGTAGCCCAGTATGTGGCCAAGAACCCCAAGCTGATGCTGCGCAGGTCTGTGAGGTTGTTACGAGTGGGTGGATAGTGGACACTTGGAGACAGGAGCTGAGGCAGGGCCTTGGGTCTACAGAATAGAGAACCCTGCATCCCACCCACTGACCCTGGCCTTCCCATTTCTTGTCATACCAGGACAGAAACTGTGGTGGAGAAGCTGCTCACCAACTGGATGTCCATCTGTCTCTACACCTTTGTGAGGGTGAGGGAGACAGAGGTTGCTAGAGCGTCTATTCAGAGGGGGTTGAGCCCTTTAAACCACTAAAGCTACAGTCCCCATGCAACTTAGCCTGCATAATTGTGTCAAAGCAGAGACCCTGCCTAGCATGTCCTCACCTTCAGCTTGCATCCTGTCCCCTTCCCCAGTGTGTACCCTGTCCCATATACCTCTGCTACCTGCCTGGGGCCCTAACTGCCTCCACTCTCCCAGGATTCCGTAGGGGAGCCCCTGTACATGCTTTTTCGAGGGATTAAGCATCAAGTAGACAAGGGGCCAGTGGACAGCGTGACTGGCAAAGCTAAATACACTCTGAACGACAACCGCCTACTCAGAGAGGATGTGGAGTACCGTCCCCTGGTGAGGGTGTGCATGTGTGTGGTCTGTGGTATCAGTCCTCAGTTGAGTTACTAGCTTCTAGTGTCTATCTAAATGGAAAGCCAGGTTGATCTCTGGCTTCATGCTGGAGAGAGACCTTTGCTTATTTATTTTTGATGCTAGGGATCAAAGTCAGAGCCTCTCATATGCTAGGTAAGCATTCTATCACTCAGACATACCCCCAGCCTAAGAGAGGCCTTTAGACAATCTTAGCAGGATAGTGGGTTGAGGGCCAGACCTTGAGAGTACCTCAGAGGGTCCCCAGACTTGGGATGGTAACAGAGTGGATATAACCAAAGTCTGAAAGGAGTCTGCTCTGCTCTGGATCAGGGACCTGGATTGTGACAGGGCCTGAGTATCTTTCTGACCACCCTACCAGGGATGTGACCCTGTCTGTCAGCCAGGAGCCTGGCTGACCTACATGTCTTTCCTCTGGGTTTGCTTTCCTTCAGTTCCACATGAGGGTTCCTTTGAGGAGGTCCCATCCAGGATCCACTAAACCTGCTTCTCTGTCAGGTTAGGCAGGGAATCCTGGCTTATGCAGGTTTTCCTCAGGCACTTCAGCCTGACCAGCTCAGCCAGGCACTTGGGAACCTGAGGGATTTGTACTCACTTAGGTGTTCTGCCATTTACCTCATGGATGTTTATAAGCACACTGTCCTGTGTGCTGGGGTCAATGAATGTAGGAAGCTGCTATACCTGGGGGAGGTAGACAGGTGATGAGACAAGAATTTGGGGCTGCTTGGTGCTTGGGGGTCAGAGGCTGTGGCTTTCTCATGGTTTGTTTCTGACCTTGTCTTTGAGTCTTGGTTATCCTAAATGTCACACAAATCTTGATGGTTCTCATGTGCCCTGCTTAGACCTTGAATGCACTGTTGGCTGTGGCACCTGGGGAAGGAGAGGCTCAGGGTGTGCCTGTGAAGGTCTTGGACTGTGACACCATCTCCCAAGCCAAGGAGAAGATGCTGGACCAGCTTTATAAAGGAGTGCCTCTTGCCCAACGGCCAGACCCTCGCACCCTGGATGTTGGTGAGTGTGGGGATGGGCATGGTCTGTGCACCTCAGACAGTGCTGGGCCTGGGATGGCCTAGGACTAACCCTGTAGGGACATCTTATCACTCAGACTGGGTAATATTGGACAACCTCTCATGTCCAATCCTTGCTGGATTTTGGAGGGTTTGTGTGTGGGGGTTGCCCCTGATGAAGGGGTGTTGTCCTTTAGGAGGACAAGATGGGTTCCATTGTGACAAGGGGATCCTAGAAGCCCTGGCCCGAGTGCCGTTTTATACTTACAGAATGGCGATCTGGGGTGGCTGGACACCTCATCCTTTCTGATGAGGATGTCACTTCTGAGGTCCAGGGTCTGTGGAGGCGCCTGAACACCTTGCAGCATTATAAGGTAGGAGGGTGGGAGCTGAAGGAGAGGTATAATGAGGTGGAGGTGGTAGAGTGGTCACCAACTGTGGTCAGCAGGTCCCAGATGGAGCAACTGTGGCCCTTGTTCCCTGCCTCACCAAACATGTACTCAGGGAGAACCAGGATTATATCCCTGGAGAACGTGAGTACCTGATCCCCAGTCATCTATACTTACTTGCTTTACCCACACCTGGGTAATGGGGGAAAGTCCTTTGGACCTCAGGGTGGGCTTGTGCCTGCTTTCCTTCTATCCAGGAGGCCTCAACCAGGTGCCTTCATTCCTGGGAAGGTTGGCAGGACCCTGGAGGCCCAGGAGGTGGCACCTGGTGTTGAGTGACAAGCTGTGGGGTCTTGGCACAGGGACTCCAATGCTGGAGGATGTAGATGAGGGGGGCATCCGGCCCTGGCACCTGGTGAAGCCGAGTGAGGAACCAGAGCCACCCAGGCCTCGGAGGGGCAGCCTTCGAGGCGGAGAGCGTGAACGAGCCAAGGCCATCCCTGAGATCTACCTAACTCGCCTGTTATCCATGAAGGTGGGGCAGCATAGACTGGTTAGGGCTGGAACCAGGGACAGATAAGCAGTGGGGTCTGGACTGTGGGGGAAAATGGCTACTTATGGGATTGGGCTGGTGCTAAAGTCCCATTGCTGACCACACCTGCCTGCTTTCCCCTCTTACTGCAGGGTACCCTGCAGAAGTTTGTGGATGACCTGTTCCAGGTGATTCTCAGTACCAGCCGCCCTGTGCCTCTTGCTGTGAAGTACTTCTTTGACCTTCTAGATGAACAGGCCCAGCAGCATGGCATCTCTGACCAAGATACCATCCATATCTGGAAGACCAACAGGTGGGCAGGGGCAGGGCTTAGGGCATGTGTGGGGTCTTCCCTCCTGACTCCCCCAAATGCTTATCAGCCATGTCTGCCCCACTCACAGCCTGCCACTGAGGTTCTGGATCAATATAATCAAAAACCCACAGTTTGTGTTCGATGTGCAGACGTCTGATAACATGGATGCAGTGCTCCTTGTCATTGCACAGACCTTCATGGATGCCTGCACCCTGGCTGACCACAAGCTGGGCCGGGTGAGCAGACTGGGCTGGGTACAACAGGAAGGGGATGGGGGCAGGGGTGGCATGTGCTGGGAGTGAGCAGTGCTGGTTATGCACACAGCTTCCAGGTTCTCCTGAAAGTTTCAAGGAAGAAAGTTATGGAAGGCCACTGACCTAAGGCATTCCCTGGCCAGGCTTTGTTTCAAGAGCTTCCTGGAAGGTGGCAATTGGTTAATCTTAAGGAATGAGCAAGAGTAGGGGGGCACTGTGTGCCAATTCACAATATTAAGATGTAAACAGAAGGTACAACCTGGAAGGCTATGGGAGCAGGCCAGGGCCACTTGATGAAGGCTCACCTTGAGGACAAAGGGGAGATTCAGAAGGCCTGGGAATGGAGGCCTTCCCCTGAGTGATCAGACCTGATGAGAATTTGGTAGAGCATCCTGGCAGTGGGTAGACTAGAACCTGGGGGTCCAGAGGAAGCTGTGCTGTCCTTTGGACAAGCAGTGGCCAGATTCAAGCCTGCAAGGGGGTACAGGGCAGATAGAAACTGGATCAGATGTGGGGGATGTGGAAAGACAAATAACACATGATCCCTGGGCCTCTGGTTATGGTGAGCTCAAACTTGGAGGCGGTAAGCCTGTGGTGTTTGTGGGGCCACCAGGTGGTATCCAGTGGAGACATGGAACTCTGATCTCAGTGCAACTCTGGGCTGCCTGATGGATTTGGTTCCTTAGAGTGGTGGAAGTGTCTGTCTGCTAGTGGTGTAAAAGGGAGGAGGGTCCAGGAGAGTCAGATTTGAGGGTTGTGCTGATGAAGGCATCTGGGAAGCATAGAAAAGTGGTCTCTGGTATTCCAAGGTTGGGAGTATGTAGTCAAAACCCGAGTCCTATCATGTATGGGGTTCCCAGTGTGTTGCTCAGGCATCCATTAGGCAGGGCCTTTATGACTTTGCAGGTCCATGAATGGAGCTTTGCCTAGCTCAGACCTCTGGGCTATGGTTAGCCTCTGATCTCTTAAGAGACATACCTCTAGATATTGGTGAAGAAGCAAAATAGAAAGTTCCACTTTGTCATACTGTCTTTTGGGAGCCATTTTTGTTCCACATGCTTTCATCATTCTGTCTGTGATGAGCTGAAAATCATAAGGCCACACCAGGTCACCTCCAGGGGTGGATTCTGTGTGGTGATTTTTTTTTTTTTTTTTTTTTTGCTAGGTCTTTCTACTGCTTCCTCTTCGCTGCAGATTAGCAAATAGTTCCTGAGTAATTTAGAAATAGTCTAAGCCAGGAATGCTAAGCTGTGGAGAGTTGAGGAGAAAGCATACATCCTGACTCAGGCTGAGGCAGGAACTGAATGTGTTCTCTCATGGGGGCAGTGCCACCCAAAGATCTTTCTCCCCTTCCTGAAAGTTTTAGCATGAAACAGAAGTCCCGGGAGCAGAAGTATGTGACCCAGAGGTCATGGCTGCTGGGACTTGAACCCAGTTTGGTGGTACAGGCTATGTCTGAGAGTAAGAGAACTGTGGTCTTTGACTTGAAAGACCTGCTCAGTCACTGGGGAGTGAGGCGGTCTGGGGCAATTTACATGATTTTCTAGGTCACAGTTTGCTAATTTTTAAAATGATTACATGAGGAGTGAATGCCATGCATTCACTTTGCATTCTGACTCCAGATGAAGGCATGATCTCAGAATAACAAGGGAGGTGCCTGAGCCAAGGACCTCAGCTACTGAATGTTGAGGCAGGGAGGGAGCAGAGGAGGATCCTGCAGAAGAAAGTAGGCTAGGGTCATCAATCATCCTGGTTTGCTGGGGACTGAGGGGTTCCTGGGATATGGGACTTTTAGTTTTAAAACTGAAGCACTGCTAGAAAACCCCAGGGAGTCGATCACCCTAACAGGCTGTCATCCTTCATTCCATCTTCACTACCTTCCTGCTGGTGGTACTAGGACTCCCCCATCAACAAACTTCTGTATGCTCGTGATATTCCCCGTTACAAAGGCATGGTGGAAAGGTACTGGGGACGGGAGTGAATTTGGAGAGGGTGTTGGTGGGTGGGCGTGCACACAACTGAGGTCTTGGGGTGGGACCTTGTGGGGACTGGGGGGAGTGGGCTTGTTTACAAAGGAGCCTCTGTACCCGGCTTTCTGGCAGGTACTATGCAGACATCAGACAGAATGTCCCAGCCAGTGATCAAGAGATGAACTCTGTCCTGGCTGAGCTGTCCAGGGTAAGGCCTACCTCTGTTTTTTGGGTCAGGTATAAGCCTCCTGCCATGACATTTCTGCCCTTCTCATACTGCTCCTTGACAGGGAAGCCCTTGGGACCTTAGCAGCCCTGTAAGTTGGTTGGGGCATGATACACACCATCAGCATAAATGTAGAATGTTCCAGTTGCTAATGCAAGATGTCAGAGCTCCCAGTATCTCATTGCAGAGCAAGTAGGGGTCTTGTCCTGGAAGCTGCCACCTAATCTGACTCAGCCAGGTGCTTAGATGCCTATAGCCCTTGTTGGGGTCTATGGAATGCTTGGGATCAACTTTAGGCCTGCTAGTGTTAGCCTGCCCACATCTTCCCACTGTTCTGCTAGTCTTTGTGGTATAGACATTCCTCTACCTACTCCTCAGACAGTTTCAGGGAATGTGAACTTCAGGGAATTTATGAACAGTGTTTCTGAAATGATGATGTTGATGAAAACCACAATACTAATAGCAGCTATACTTTTAGGGTATTGCCTTATTTTATTTGATCTCTATTAGAGACCCACAAGTTAGGTGATATCAACACCAGTGTCCCAGTTAGGAGGTTGAGGCTCAGAGGTGTCCTTATGGAAAGACTTTAAGAAGTCCTTGAGTGAGATCAGAGCAGAATTATACTGGGCTCACAGTGCAAGTGGCATTGGTTCCACCTAGCTCTGTAGTCCCCTGGAAAGGTGGGGGTCCAAGTGATAGCCTTGACAGGGAGAAAGGTAGGGTCTCTGAGGAAATTGCAGAATGGGGACTCTTCCTACTAAGAAGACTCCTGTCCTCAGTTAGGCATGCCTAGCCTGGAGCCCCTGATCTGTGGTGGGGTTCTACTTCCTACTATAGGGCCTGTCCCTTGCTCTACCTCTTAGGCTCCCTTCTCTCTTCTCACCCTCCCCTGGAGTTCTGGGCCTGCTCCCATGGCTGGCCAGACCCCTCATCTCTCTTACTTCTCATCTGCCTTCCTTCTAGAACTACTCTGGTGACCTCGGGGCACGAGTGGCCCTGCATGAACTCTACAAGTATATCAACAAATACTATGACCAGGTGGGCAGACCATGGGCCCTGATTGGGAGGTTGACCTCAAGGTACCCCCTGGGGAGCTGAGGGGACAGATCTAAGGAGGTCTCGCTCTGTGATTCAGGTGGGGCGGGGGGATGGTCTGGGCTCCTTCAAGCACAGAATAGGGAAAGAACTGGGTCCTTTAATGGTTTGGAAAGTGTCCTTTAAGCCTGCTTCTTGGTGTTTTCTCTGCTCCTCCCAACTTCCCATCCCAGCTCCTTAGCAAGGCTCCCAGGCATGGTGGTAGGGGTTGTGGGTGGCTGGGGAATCTATCAGGGCCTGAAAATGGTATATAGTATATATATGCTCTAGGACCATACAGCTGCCACCTCTACCTGGGCCATGCTTTCATTCAGTCCTTATCAGATTCTGAGGTAGGCAGCATGTTGGGCATGGTGTCACCTCTGTGGGTTAAGACCTGGCTGGGCTGCATGAACCATGAGAGAGGAGAGTCCAGGCACAGGATGAGATGTTAAGGGTACAACCGATTGAGTAAGGAGGTTTTCTGGGGGATCCCTGGGCTGGACCTGCTATACTGAGCGCTCACCCATCAACCTATGAGTGCTGGATAAAATCATCCACTCACATGTCTGTGTGGCACTAGTGATGTGGCTGTTGCTGTTCAGTGTTGAACCTGCCTTGTAGCCCACAGCCTGGTGGACAGTAGTTATTTAACAGTGATTAGATCTACAAATGTGAAGTCCAGGCTCTGCAGCCTAGCTTAGCATGGTGTGGGCCAAGGCATCGGGCAGTTGGAGGTATGATACAGTAGTTTCCCCATATGGAGACAAGGTGGGAGACAGCTCCTCTCCCCCAACACTGTTGCCCACCTGTTCCCTTTCTTTTTCTTTTTCTTTTTCTTTTTCTTTTTCTTTTTCTTTTTCTTTTTCTTTTTCCTTTTCTCTCCTCTCCTCTCCTCTCCTCTCCTCTCCTCTCCTCTCCTCTCCTCTTCTCTTCTCTTTTCTTTTCTTAACCAGAGATTGGACCCAACTCATTTAACAACTGAATCACATCCCCAGCCTTTTTATTTTTTATTTTGAGACAGGGTCTCCCTGGGTTGCTTACATCTTCGCTAAATTGCTGAGGCTGGCTTGGAACTTGAGATCCTCTTGCCTCAACCTCCTGAGTGGCTGGTATTATAGGCATGTGGCACCATACCTGACTTCCTTGTTTTCTTTGAGGCAGCCTCCTGTTTGTGGTTCTGTAGTTGTTCATGTTGCTCCTTATCTGTATCTGTCTGGCCATAATTGGGTCTCTGGTCCCTGATCTCTGCCTGGCATCTGACACACAGGGACTTAGGAAATGCTGTTGACTAGAGGGCAGGTGAACTGGGATGGCTGCAGCAGGACTTCTGAGGGGGGCTCATGGTGAGAAACCAGTTGGGGGCTGGCCTCCACTCAACAGTTTTACTGGGCGAGGTCTATATTTTTTACCATAAGTGCTAAGTAACTGAGAAAAGTATATCATTCCCTACCTCATTAATCCTTAAAACTCCATGGTGACTTTACTCTATTATCCCTCTCTCTAGTGAGATCCTGAGGTCACACAGGAAGTGAGGCAGTTTACTGGATTTCTTAGGCTCTTACCTTCAGTTGTGCTTCTTTGGAGGCCTGTTGATTTCTATAATGAATGAGTGGGCCAAAGGTCTCTCCTAATGGTGTTTGTGTTTGCATTTCAGATCATCACTGCCCTGGAGGAGGATGGCACGGCCCAGAAGATGCAGCTGGGCTATCGGCTCCAGCAGATTGCAGCTGCTGTGGAAAACAAGGTCACGGATCTATAGGGACCAAGGGAGCCCTGGCCTGCTGTTGCCTCAGCCCTGCCTGGACAGTCCTGGAACTTTAAGGAGAGATCACCTTCTTAGATGCCTATAGTGACTGACAAGCAGGTTTAGTGGAAGGTGGCTCTTAGTGGCTCTGGCCTCGGCTCTGCTAGACCCACCTTGTAGGCCTGGGACCTTGAGGCTCTTGAGGTGGTGCCTGGCTTGTTCCCCTGTGTGCTACTTCCTGTGTGACACCAGCCTGCCTGGATTTGGGACTAAGGGTTTTCTGAGTGTCTGGAAGGGTTTCCAGGCCTCTGGGGAGACTGTACTATTCCTGAGCACTGGCCTTTGTCCCAACAAGATTCAGAAACTTTCTGTCCTCCATCATCCCTGACCTTGGTTTAGCTTCCTCTGTCCTTGTTGCTGCTGCCACATCCAAGGTCTTTGAGATAAATGCCTTTCCTAGGCCACTGCACTGACCCCTCAACAAGGCTGGCTGCCTCAGGGCCATCCTGTCTTCCAGGCAGCCAGTAGTGAGGGGTATCTGCTGAGGGGGTCTTGGGGAGAAGGGTGGCCCACTGACTCAGCTCTTCATTAAAGGATAACACTGAGTAGACTGCGATATGTGGGCTCACCCAACCCTTCCCATAGTATGAGGGTGGCAGCTGTGCCTGGTAGGCATAGGGTATGTGTATTAGGGGGTGGACTCTACCCTGGAGGGGGTCTCAGGGTCCCTACTAAAGACCCCAGATTACAGATCTGCCTGACTCTCCTTGGCTTCTGGGACCAAAGCTTCTGGGAAGGGAGAACTCCATTCGAGACCAGGTTGGGGGAAGGTCTGTGACTGAGGTAGAAGGGTCCACCATTTCTTCAACTTAAGTTTTATAACTTCTGTACTCATGTTCCATTTATTTTGAAAGGAATTGGGAAAGGATGGCATTATTACAGGTGACTCCAGGCAGTATGGATCTTGAGGGCCCTTTTCTATGGCCCCATTTCTGGACCTTTGGTTTCCAAGTCAAGGCATCTTAGCGCAAGAGCTCAACCCAATTGTCTACCTGCATGAAGGCTAGCTTGGGTGGTTTTACCTGACATATAGCTGGACGTTGTCTTTGAGACTGTCCTACTGGGGTTTTACAGTGCTAACTGGGTCAGTAGGGCTGGGATTGATGGTCCTGTGACTGAGACTTCCCTCAGCAGACCAGTCCCTCACTGAACAAAGGTGAAATGGAGGCCCTTCATCTCTGAGGTCCTCAAAAGGTACACTCTTTTGGTTTTCTGCTTACTCCTTATAACTCTCTGACCCCCAGCTTCCCTTGGGGTCTTCCTTAAGGGTTTGAAGAAGCAGGCTGATGTAATTCTAGGAGTCCTTTTGTTGCCTCTCTTTGGTGCCCAAAGCCATCTGTGAAATTCTGGTCTTCAAGGCAACAGGACCCACATTGGTCTTGTCCATGCTACTTGTCATAGCTACTGTTCTGTTAGCTCTAATGTCTCACCTCCATTTCTGCCAGGTGTGGGTCAGACCACAGTCAGACAGATTAGCAGTCAGGTGTCATCATTTGGGAGCATATGAACTTTAGTTCTTCAAATGGGTGCCACAGCCAGGTTTTCATAGTCACCCCAGAGTGGTTCTGAGGCTCCCCTGGTAATTGCGCTGGTAATTATGGAGTTGACAATTTCAGAGAGCAGGGTGGATGGAGAATGCAGTTTGGGGTGGACTTCAGGCAGGCACAGAGAGGGAGGCAGCATTGGTCAACACCACAAAGACCACAAAGCCAAGCCTTTGTTCCATACTCAGGCCTCTGCAAGTTTTAGAGGACTTTAACTGGAGGTGAGGACTCCCAGGAGAGGAAGGCCAAGTACCTGCATACCTGGGCACATGTACATGGGAGAGGTGAGCATTGAACATGCTCTGAGTCACTTAGTTTTGTGACTCACCTTTACAAGACATTTGTTTTTTGGTGCTAGGGATAGAATACAGGACCTCTCACACTGAACTACATCTCCAGCCCAGAACATTGTTGTAATAAAAGATGTATAAAGAAAAAAAAATCCTACCACAATAAGATAGGAAACTCTTCCAGTCTTCGATCAAATGCCATGGCTCACAATGGAGATGCCATCACTGACAGGACTTCATGATTGTTCACTTGGGTCCAGTCCACAATTTCAACATAGAGTGTTTGTAATTTGGTTTTATCAGTCTTTTTCTTACTAAGATTTCAAAGGTGTGTGCTCATTACTATTTTCCAGAAGCCTGTTAGCCTACAAAGCACCTTTTTTCTCAGTATCACCTAGGACTTCTTGGGGAATTTATGGAGCAACTCACTTTATTAAAATATCTTTCACTAATTTAAATATTGGAGTAATTGTCCAAATGGTTAGAAGATCCAAGGAGGTCTGCTTTATTTTTTGATATTGAAAGAACCATGTGCTAGTCAATGTAATAACTGAATTGTGCTGATACATTTTGGAATCATACATGTACATAGGGTACATTTTGGAATCTCTTGAAAGACACTTGGAGCCTTAGGAATGGGCAGAATCGGCAGAAGTACCCTGACTTCTACTAGCCAATGCCAACAGGTGGTTTTGACTGTGCTGGGGGCCACAGGCTGAGCGTTGTTGCCCAGGTTTCTCTGCTGGACACCAACACCTACTGATGTTTTTGCTTCACCTGCCAGGCTTCTGTAGGATAACACATGGAAGAAAAACCACATCGTCCATACCACTGAGATGAGCTGACTCGCAATGATTCATGGATCTCTTTAAAAGTATTCTCTCGGCAGCGGTGGCTGCAATCCCAGCAGCTTGGGAGACTGAGGCAGGAGGATCGCGAGTTCAAAACCAGCCTCGGCAACTTAGTGAGGCCCTAAGCAACTCAGTGAGACTCTGTCTCTAAATAAAACACAAAATAGGGCTGGGGATGTGGCTCAGTGGTTGAGTGCTCCTGAGTTCAATCCCCAGCACCAAAATAAAAAGAAAAAAAAAAGTATTCTGTCCTAATAAAGGATGATGGTTTATCCAATTCCAAATTTACCAAAAATAGAAGAAAAGAATATTGCCATAATGTTTGAAAGGAACTTTCTTCCTTGACGACAGGTTTGGGATCCTCTACATAAGTACTTGGATTATCTTAGTGATTTGTGCACCTTAAACAGGTGAGCTGTGGGCCTCATGAAGAACCTTCAGGTGCAGGAATGTGTTCATTGCCCAGTCCCAGCTGGTATCTGGGCCCCAAGTGAAGTAGAAAAGTGGGCATGGTGATATACTGCCATCTTCTGGCCATAGTGTAGAATATGAAGCAGATAAGGGAAGTTCCTGTATCTAGAACTTTTCAGAAAATTACAATGGCATTCTGCAGAGCTGGGGCTGGACTCTTATGTGAATTTTGGTTTTAGAGTGAACTACATCAAAGGACAGAATTGAGATAACAGTGAGTGACTTGTCAAGAAAACAAACCACTCTAGGAGTTTCTAAATGGGACAAACAGGAAGCTGAATGACAGGAGGCTTGGCTTCTAGTTTCTTCCCAGACCTTGACCTGCTGAGAAGGGTAGAGACAATCTGGCATATGGTAGGAGCCACCCTGTGACCTGGGGTTGCATCTGAGACTGGCACCTGGCAGGATTTAATGAAATATTTTAAGTGCTGGATCTGTCTAGTTTCTGGTACATGATGATGGTATGTATCAGAGAGGATGTAACCATAAGTGAGTTTAACCAGGGGACTATGTATAGAGCTTCAGGTACAAGGAAAGCCAGTGATGGACAGTGAAGTACAGCTTTCATGAGCCCTGGGCACTAAGGGGCAGGGATAGAATAGTTATCATGACAAGTGGGGGCTGTAACTGAAGGAAGGGCTTCCCCACGGTAGCTTCAGTCTTCAGAGGAGGAAGGCAACTGTTGTCAACCTGCAGGAGGATATGGGGAATAATTACCTTGACCTTCTGCTCCTTGCACTGCCCAGACATCTGTGAGCTAGCTTGGATATCCAAGGCCCTGAAAAGCAAAGAACAAGGGAGCCTTGCTTTGCAGAAAGTGGGGATCAGCTTCTAGAGTGTTCAGGAGGGTGAAAATTGTAGGAAGGGCCACTGGTGCAGCCCACCTGAGTACCTACTGCCCTGTGAGACACCTAGTAGGCTCTCTGTCTTCAAAGGCCACAGAGGCTATATAGTCTACCTGAAGGACCTTGGAAACCTCAACTTTTCAGGGCTGATAGGGCCTCTGTGCCTCTCTCCAGGTTGAGTGGGACACTGGGTGTAACCCAGGAAGTAACCTAAAGAAGACACCAAGTTGCAGGCTGTGGAAGGCATCTTTTCTGTTCTCTGGCTACAGTTTTGTCTTAAGGCAGAAGAATTCAACCATGGAAAGACACAAGCCCACCCCAGAGATGAAGAGACTGGCATCCCTGAATTCCTTATATCCACTGAGGTGTGTGAACCCCACTCACCTGCACCCAGGCCAGGCTGCTCATCGTACTTGTGTGTTTATATTTGTGCATACATGTATATGTGATGTATTTGGCTTTAGTGGTAGGCAGAAGCTCTGGTAGAAAGGTGCTCTGGTGGAAAACCCCATGGAGTCAGAGTATGAAAGCCAGGGTTTGGACTGGGCTTGACCACCTTGAGACAATGATCTCTTTTTCTGAGTCTTGGGTTCTTCTATAAGATTGGGTCTATAACCACCTTTCCAGAGGAGGCATTCTTTGAAAACTGTCATTGGAGGGGGAAGGGCCCTGGTGACCCTCAGGGCTTCTAGAACCTGTGTGCCAGAGCTGACCCTCCACACCCCAGGGGCTGGGCTTACCCCCCTGCTGTAGGATGAACTGGGTGACCCCCTGCCCTACTGGAGACTGTTAGGGGAGGAAAAGGAGAGGGGCAACCAGAAGTGTACCTTACCCTAGCCTCTACTGGGATAGAAGGAAGTAAGATGTGTGAGGAGCACAGGCTGGGAACCAGAAGTCCTGGGTGCCTGCTGGGTCTCAGTGCCACCACTGTGCACTGCATAGAGAGGCCCTCTGTCATGAGGGCCTCTTCACCTTGACCTGGGTTCATGATCTGAAGCTGAACATGGTTGGCTCCATGTTTAATTTCACCTTACCCTTGTCTTTAACAATAATTAGTTGGAGTATGTTTTCTTTTATAACCATGAATTTGGTATCAGCAACAGGCCCTCTGGGCAGCTATCCCCTCTAGCCTGTTCATTGTGTAATGTGTCAGGAATTGCACGTAGGCAAATTAGTTAGTAACAAGATTAGTCTGAGGAAATAATTTTTCTTTTTCTTTTCTTTTTTTTTTTTTTTTTTGTACCAGGAGTTTAACCCAGGGGCATTTAACCACTGAGCCTTTTTTATATTTTATTTTGAGACAGGGTCATGCTAAGTTGCTTAGGGCCTCACTAAATTGCTTAGGATAGCTTTGAATTTGTGATCCTCCTGCCTCAGCCTACTGAGCTGCTGGGATTAGAGGTTTGTGTGCCATTGCACCTGACTAGAAAATAATGTTTTTGACAAAAAAAAATCACTTTTATTTATATTTGGTACTGGGGATTGAACCTAGGGGCACTTAAGCATGGAGCTATACCATCAGCCCTTTTTATTTTGAGATAGGGCCTTGCTAAATTGCTGAGGCTGGTTTTGAACTTTCTGTCTCAGCCTCCTGAGCTGCTGAGACTTTAAAAAATTTTTTTTTAAGATTTTCAGAACAATGTTTTGTAACTAGGTGATTAAAATCAATTGTGTGTGTAAGGGCTAGGGCTGTAGTTCAGTGGCAGAGCACTTGCCTAGCTTGTGTGAGGCACTGGGTTCAATCCTTAGCAGTGCATAAAAATAAAAGCAAATAAAAGACATGCTGTTCATCTACAGCTACCAAAAAAAAAAAAGTGTGTTAATTTGGCCATAAACCTCACCTGTGAGAAGGCCACAATCACCTATTTCCCTATATAAACTACTCCTAATCAGCTTCCTGGGAAGATGGTACCTATGTACCAGCCATGCTGTGATTAACTAGCTCATCACTTAATGAACTTCTTTCTCTATCTCTGCCTTGTCTCTCAACTGGTTGGCTTCCATTGTGTTGTGAGCAGAGAGACTGTATGATAACAAATTGAAGGGCACAGCAACGCTAGGAACCGAGACCCTGCAATTCCTCCTGAGAGGTTTCTTACCTCTTTCTCCCATGTGCAGGGTAACTTTCTGAGTTCTTCAAGGCTGTAGAGTGAGATCCAGGATCCCTTGGATTGAGGAAGGCCCTTCCTTTGCCTCTGACTGGTCATCACCTCCACATATATGAAAGGTGCTGCTCTGGGGAAGCATCTAGGCTGGGAAGATGGAGAAGATATTCCTTCACTGGGGAGGTTGAGTTGAGGGAGAGGAGTGACTTGCTCAAGAACACAGTAAATGGGACTACAACCCAGGTGTCTGGCACCCACAGATGGAACCCAGGCTCCTGCTGGTCCAATGCTGCCCAAGTTCAACCTCTTATCATACTCCTTTCCCCAGATGCACCCAGGGCAACTTTTGGGACCTTCTGTGCCTTCATCTCCATACTGGACCAGGATTCTGAGCCTCTTAGGACACAACCAAATCCATTCCTTTTCTGCTTCTTGTTGCCTTCCTCCTGGTAATTTAGTCTTTTGGTTTCCCATCAGCTCCCTTTTTCATGCCTCTCATTTCTCATTTTAATTCTATCAGTCTTTGTTCTTATATTTGAAGGACTATTACATGCATGGATAGATGTTTAGGACTTTCATATCTATCATGTTTTATCCTTTTTTCATTATTAAAACTTCCTTTTTATTTCTAGTAATACTTCTTATTTTTATTGATATAATTATTATACATAATGGTGGGATTCATTATGCCATATTCATACATGTACATCAAATCTGCTCAATCTTTTTCTATAGTACTGTCCTTTTCTCTCTTGTCCTCCCTTTCCCTGATGCACTTGCTCTACCAATCTCCCTTCTATTATTTTACTTAGTGCACTATAATTATACACGTAAGTGGGATTCATTGTGGTATATTCATACACATCTGGTAATACTTTTGGAGTCTGCACTTCCTGTTTGAATGCTGTTCAATGTCCAGTGTATAATTAAAAACAACTTGAAAATATTTACTTAAGGAATGAACAGACACTTCACAGAATACAATTGATCAATAAATACATGAAAAAATGTTCAACATCTCTAGCAATTAGAGAAATGCAAATCAAAACTACTCTAAGATTTCATCTCACTCCAGTCAGAATGGCAATTATCAAGAATACAAGCAATAATAAGTGTTGGTGAGGATGTGGGGGAAAAGGTACACTCATACATTGCTGGTGGGACTGCAAATTGGTGCAACCACTCTGGAAAGCAGTGTGGAGATTCCTCAGAAAACTTGGAATGGAACCACCAATTGACCCAGCTATCCCAACTCCTCGGTTTATACCCAAAGGACTTAAAATCAGCATACTACTATGATGCAGCCACATCAATATTTATAGCAGCTCAACTCACAATAGCTAAACTATGGAACCAACCTAGATGCCCTTCAACAGATGAATGGATAAAGGAAATGTGATACACAATGGAATATTACTCAGCCATAAAAAAGAATGAAATTATGGCATTTGCTGGTAAATGGACAGAACTAGAGAATGCATGCTAAGTGAAATAAGCCAATCTCCAAAATCCAAAGGCCAAATATTTCTCTGATAAGTAGATGCCAATCCATAGTGGGGGGAGGTAGGAAAGAATGAAGGAACTTTGGATTGTGCAGAGGGGAGTGAGGGGAGGGGTGTGGCAGTGGGGATGGGAAGGATGGTAGAATGAGACAGATATTATTACCCTATGTACATGTATTATTACACTACTGGTGTGACTCAGCATCATTTACAGCCAGAGGAATGAGAAGTTATACTCCATTTGTGTACAATATATCAAAATGCATTCTACTGCCAAGTATAACCAATTTGAACAAATACAAAATAATAAAAAGTATATAACAAAAAAATTTGATTGCAATTGACATAATATTTGTACTTAGTTATGGGGGATAGTAATGTGTAATGATCAAATCTGAGTAATTAGCATTTCCATTTCTCAAGTATTATCATCTCTGTGTGTTAAAGTTTCCCTTCAAACTCCTCTCCAGTTATTTTGAAAGATGTGATTGTTTTAGACTATAGTTCTTCTATGTGCTTTAGAACATCAGAACTACTTTCTCCCTTATAACAGTATTTTGATTCTCATTATCCACCCTCTCTCTTCTCCCTCAGTGTTCCCCTTCTTAGATTCTAGTAACCTTGGTTTCTACTCTCTACTCCTGTGTGATCAACTGTTTTAGTTTCTGTAAATGAGTGAAAACATGTGGTACTTGCTTTTTGGTGCCTGACTTGATTTAACGTAATGTCCTTCAGTTTTATCTTTGTTGCTGCAATTATTACAGGATTTAATTTTTAATGGAAGAAAAGTACTCCACTATTTATATATACACTGCAGTTTGTTTTGGCTTTTTTTTTTGGTGTTTATGTGTGTGAACCCAGGGCCTGTGCAATGCTAGGCAAGCACCTTACCACTGAGTTCCATCCCCATCCCTATATATCACATTAAAAAAAAAAAACTATTCTTCAATTAGTAAACATCTTGTTGAATTCCATATCTTGGCTATTGTGAATAGTGCTACAATAAACATGGACTTTCAGGTATCCCTTTGATATATTGATATCTATATATCTATATATCTATCCATCACCTATCATGTATCTATCACCTTCGTTAGATATATGCTCAGTAGTAGAATAGCTGGTTCATATGGTAGTCCTGTTTTTAGTGTTTTGAGGAAGCTATACTGTATTGTTCATAATGGCTGCACTAATTTACATCCCCACCAACAATGTGTAAGAATCTCCCTTTTCCCATGTACTTGCCAGAATTTATTTTTTGTGTTTTTGATAATTGCCATTCTAATTAGGGTGAGATGATATCTCATTATTGTTTTGATTTGCATTTCCCTGATGATCAATTATGTTGAGCAGTTTTCAGTACTTCCTGGCCATGTCTTTTGAGAGATGTCTATTCAGATCATTCCTACTCCCCTTTTCCTGCAGTACTGTGAATTAAACACAGGGCCTCACACATGCTAGGCAAGCACTCTTTCAGTGAGCTACATACCCAGTCATTACCACCTTTAACATTTTTTGAGACAGGGTTTTGCTAAATTGCCTAGGCTGGCCTTGAACTTGTGATTCTCCTGCCTCAGCCTCCTGAGTAGCTGGGATCACAGGCATGTATCATCATACCCAGCTTAAAAATTGACCATTTAAAAATTGGCTTATTTGGCTTTTTAAAAAATTGCTGTTGAGTCCCTTGTACATTTGGGATATTAATCTCTTGTTCAATTAACAGTTTGCAAGTATTTTCTCCCCCTTTGCAGGTTGTCTCTTCACTCTGTTGTTTCCTTTGCTGATCAGAAGCCTCTTTGTCTATTTTTATTTTTGTTGCCTGTGTTTTGGGGTCTTATCCAAAAAATCATTTCCTATATCAATGCCTTAAAGTGTTCTCCTCTGTTTTCTTCTGGTAGTTTTATAGTCTTAGGTCTCACATTTAGTTCTTTGATCCATTTTGAGTTGATTTTTGTATGTGGTAAGAGATAGGAGTCTAGTTTCATTCTTCTATATATGGACATCCAGTTTCCCCAGCACCATTTATTGAAGAAACTGTCTTTTCGCCAATGTATGTTTGGTACCTTTACCAAAGATCGGTTAGTTGTAGATGTATGAATTTTTCTCTGTTTTGCTCCATTGGTCTATGTGTCTGTTTTTATGCTCTTTTTTTTTTTTTTTTAAGAATTTAACCTTTATTTTTTATTTATTTGTTTTTTTATGTGGTGCTGAGGATCAATCCCAGTGACTTTCCTGTGCTAGGTAAGCACTCTACCAATGAGCTACAACCCCAGCCTCAGTTTTGCTCTTGTAAATCAAGATCACTTTGCTATTTGGGGGTCTTTCTTCTTCCACATCAACTTTAGGATTAGGATTGTGTTTTTCTAGTTCTGTGACGAATGTTGTTGGTACTTTGATGGGGACTGCATTGAATCTGTAAATTGCTTTGGATATGTGGACATTTAAACAATATTACTTCTTCCAATCAATGAATATGTCTTTCCATTTTTAAATATCCTCTTCAAGTTCTTTCATAAGTGTTTTGCAATTTTCTTTGTAGAGATTTTCACTTTCTTGGTTAGATTCATAAGTATTTATTTTTGGTAGTTATTGTGAATGGGATTGCTTTCTCAACTTATTTCTCAGCAATCTTTTATTGCTATATAAAGTTTTGACTATCTCCTTAATTTGGATTATTATTTGTGTTTTATACTTTGTGATTTCTTTAGGATTACTTTGACTTTTTCCCTAACATTTTGACTAAAAAGCTTAACTGATTTTCTTCTTTCCAAATATAATCATTAATTTTTTTGTATATTTCCCCTCACAAAGTATTGGTTTAACTATATCTGACTTTTTTTTTTTTTTTTTTTTTTTTGGTACTAGGGATTGAACCCACGGGCACTTGACCACTGAGCCACATCCCCAGCCCTATTTTGTATTTTATTTAGAGACAGGGTCTCACTGAGTTGCTTAGGGCCTCGCTAAGTTGCTGAGGCTGGCTTTGAACTTGTGATCCTCCTGCCTCAGCCTCCCGAGTGCTGGGATTACAGGCGAGTGCCACCGTGCCCGGTTTTTTTTTTTTTTTTTTTTTTTTTAAAAACCAGGGATTGAACTCAGGTACACTAAACCACTGAGTCACATCCCCAGCAATTTTTTTCTTGAGACAGTGTCTTGCTAAGTTGCTTAGCGCCTCACTTTGAACTTGCCATCCTCCTGCCTTAGCCTTCTGAGCCACTAGGAATACAGGTATGCACCATCATGTCCAGTTATATCTGACAAATTTAAAAGTAATGTTTTTATTATTATTCAATTTGAAGTACAATCCAAATGTCATTATAAGTATAATGTACTATTTGACCCATGGTTATTTAGAAGTTTATATTCTTTCTTTCTTGTTTTTTTTAACAGATAAAACTTGTTTTTATTTCAAGGACTGATCTATGTAATCACTGAGATGACTATGTACAGGCACAAAAGAGTCTCTTGGTCTCTTCCTTCTCGGCATGGAGGTGCTCCTCATGGCGCTTGCGTGCCTCCTTGGTCTTATTGCTGCAGGCCTCAGCCTCGTCAGCCAAGAGTTTCTTGGAGGTCTTATCTGCCTTCAGCTTGTGGATGTGTTCCATGAGGATCCGCTTTTTTGTTTATTTATTTACTTATTTATTTTTAATTTTTACAGACTTCATTTTGATTCATTGTACAAAATTGGGGTACAAATTTTCATTTCTATGGTTGTGCATGATATACATTCATACCATTCATGTAATCATACATGTACATAGCGTAATGATATCTGTCTCATTCCACAATTTTTCATACTCCCTCCCCCTCTCATTTCCCTCTTTGTAATCTAAAGTTCCTCCATTCTTCTCTCACCCCCACCCCCCCCAACTCGATTCTGTATCATCATCCACTTATCAGGGAAAACATTTGGCCTTTATTTTTTTGGGATTGGCTTATTTCACTTAGCACGATAATCTCCAATTCCATTCATTGATCTGCAAATGCCATAATATTATTCTTCTTTATGGCTGAGTAGTATTCCATTGTGGATATGTACCATAACTTTTTTATCCATTCATCTGTTGAAGGGCATCTAGGTTGGTTCCACAGTCTAGCTATTGTGAATTGAGCTGCTATAAACATTGATGTGACTGTGTTACTGTAGAATGCTAATTTTAAGTTCTTTGGGTATAAACCAAGGAGTGGGATAACTGGGTCAAAAGGTGGTTCCATTCCAAGTTTTCTGAGGAATCTCCACACTGCTTTCCAGAGTGGCTGTACCAATTTGCAACTCCACCAGCAATGTAAAAGTGCCCCTTTTCCCCACATCCATGCCAACATCTATTATTGTTTGTCTTCTTGATAATAGCCATTCTAATTGGAGTAAGATGAGGCTATTATCAAGTTTTTTAAATTTGTATTTCTCTAATTACTAGAAATGCTGAACCCTTTTTCATATATTTATTGATCACCTGTATATCCTCTTCTGTAAAGTGTCTGTCCAGATCCTTGGCCCATTTATTGATTGGGTTCTTTGTATTTTTGGTGTAAAGTTTTATAAGTTCTTTATGAATTTTGGAGATTGGAGCTCTATCTGAAGTGTGTGTGGAAAAGATTTTCTCCCACTCTGTAGGCTCTCTTTTCACTTTATTGATTATATCCTTTGCTGAGAAAAACATTTTTAGTTTGAGTCCATCCCATTTATTGATTTTTGCTTTGATTTCTTGTGCTTTGGAAATCTTTTTTTTAAAATATTGATTGATATTTATTGGGGATTTTGTAACTTGATTCATATTCTTCTTCCAAGTCACTATACTGGAAACCTAATGTGATCCTACTTTAGTTTCCATTAGTCCAATGACCTTTTTCATTGGTGATAGTAGAGCATAGAGGTTGAAAAGACCAACATCTGAATACACACTGGCTAAATCACTTTTACCTATGATCTTGAGCAGGTTTCTTTCTTTTTTTAAATTTTGGTTCATTGTACACAAATGGAGTACAACTATTGTTTCTCTGGTTGTACACAAAGTAGAATCATACAATTTGTGTATTCATACATATACATAGGGTAATGATGTTTGTCTCATTCTATTATCTTTCCTTCTCACCCCCTCACCACCAGTCTTGTTAAGGAAGTCTTATCCTAATACAACATGATGAAGATTCGGGCCTACTTTGTCTTCTATTTGGTGCAGGGTCTCTGGTCTAATTCCCAAGTCCTTGATCTATTTTGAGTTGAGTTTTGTGCAGGGTGAGAGATAGAGGTTTAATTTCATTTTATTACATATGCATTTCCAGTTTTCCCAGCACCATTTGTTGAACAGGCTATCTTTTCTCCATTGTATGTTTTTGGCTCCTTTGTCTAGTATAAGGTAACTGTATTTTTGTGGATTTGTCTCTGTGTCTTCTATTCTGTACCATTGGTCTGCCTGTCTATTTTGGTGCCAGTACCATGCAGTTTTTGTTAATATTGCTCAGTAGTACAGTTTAAGATCTGGTATTGTGATACTTCCTGTTTCACTCTTTCTGCATAGGATTGTTTTGGCTATTCGACATCTCTCATTCTTCAGGATGAAGTTCATGATTGCTTTCTCTATTTCAATGAGGTATGTCATTGGGATTTTAATTGGAATTGCATTGATTCTGCATAATGCCTTTGGTAGAATGGCCATTTTGACAATATTAATTCCGCCTATCCAAGAACATGGGAGATCTTTTCATCTTTTAAGGTTTTCTTCAATTTTTTTTTAATTCTGTAGTTTTCATTGTAGAAGTCTTTCACCTCTTTTGTTAGATTGATTCCCAAGTATTTTACTTTTTTTGAGGCTATTGTGAATGGTTTTCCTAATTTCTCTTTCAGAGGATTCATCACTTATGAAAAGAAATGCATTAGATTTATGCATATTGATTTTATATCCTGCTCCTTTGCTGAAATCATTTATTAGTTCTAGAAGTTTCTAGTGGAGTTTTTTGGGTCTTCTAAATATAGAATCATGTCATTAGCAAATAGTGACATCTTGAGTTCTTCTTTTCCAATTTGTATTCCTTTAATTTCTTTGGTCTGTCTAGTTGCTCTGGCTAGTGTTTCAAGGAGTATGTTGAATAGAAGTGGTGAAAGAGGGCTTTCCCTGTCTTTTTTCAGTTTTTGGAGGGAATGCTTTCAGTTTTTCTCCATTTAGAATGATGTTGACCATGGGCTTGGCATAGATAACCTTTACAATGTTGAGGTATGTTCCAACTATCCCTATTTTTTCGAGTGTTTTAAGCATGAAGCAGTACTGTATTTTATCAAATGCTTTCTCAGTATCTATTGAAATAATCATATGCTTCTTAACTTTAAGTCTATTGATGCGATGAATTATATTTTTTGGTTTCTGGATGTTGAACCAACCTTGCATCCCTGGGATAAACCCCACTTGAACATGGTGCACTATCTTTTTAATGTTTTTGTATGTGATTTGCCAGAATTTTGTTAAGGATTTTTGCATCTATATTCATCAGTGCTATTGGTCTAAAGTTTTCTTTCTTTGATGCGTCTTTGTCTGGTTTTGGTATCAGAGTGTTACTAGCTTCATAGAATGAGTTTGGAAGGGTTCCCTCCTTTTCTATTTCAAGGAATACTTTGAGGAGTATTGGTGTTAGTTCTTCTTTAAAGATCTTGTAGAATCCATCAGGTCCTGGACTTTTCTTGGTTGGTAGGCTTTTGATGGCTTTTGATAGGTGCTTGAAATTGATCTGTTTAAGTTGTATATGTCTTCCTGATTCAGTTTGGGAGGATCATATGTCTCTAAGAATTTGTCAATGTCTTTGATATTTTCTATTTTGTTGGAGTATATATTTTCAAAATAGCTTCTAATTACGTTATATATTTCAGTGGTGTCTGTCGGGATTTTTTCATTTTCATCACCGATTCTAGTAATTTGAGTTTTTTCTCTCCTCTTCAGTATAGTGGCTAAGGGTTTATCAATTTTGTTTACTTTTTCAAAGAACTAACTTTTTGTTTTATCAATTTTTTGAATTGTTTCTCTTGTTTCAATTTCATTGATTTCAGCTCTGATTTTAATTATTTCCTGTCTTCTACTACTTTTGGTGTTAATCTGTTCTTCTTTTTCCAGAGCTTTGACATGTAATGTTAGGTCATTTAGTTGTTGACTTTTTGTTTTCTTAATGTATTGGCTCAATGCAATGAACTTTCCCCTTAGTACTGCTTTCCGAGTGTCCCAGAGATTTTGATATGTTGTGTTGGTGTTCTCATTTACTTCTAAGAATTTTTATTTCCTCCCTGATGCCTTCTATTATCATTGCATCATTCAATGGCATATTATTTAGTCTTGAGGTATAGGAGTAGCTTTTGTTTTTTATTTTATCATTGATTTCTAATTGCATTCCATTGTGATTGATAGAATACAAGGTAGTATCTCTATTTTTTGGTATTTATTAATAGCTTCTTTGTGGCATAGCATATGGTCTATTTTGGAGAGGGATCCAAAAGGAGCTGCTGAGAAGAAAGTATATTTACTTGATGATCAATGAAATAACTTTTTGTTTTATCAATTTTTTGAATTGTTTCTCTTGTTTCAATTTCATTGATTTCAGCTCTGATTTTAATTATTTCCTGTCTTCTACTACTTTTGTCTTCTATACATGTGCATTAAGTCCATATCATTGATTGTATTATTTAGTTCTATAGTTTCTTTGTTCAGTGTTTGTTTGGAGGATCTATCCAGTGGTGAGAGTGGTGTGTTAAAGTCACCCACTATTATTGTGTTTGGTCTATTTGATTCCTAAAATTGAGAAGAGTTTGTTTGATGTACATAGATGCTCCATTGTTTGGGGCATAAATATTTAAAATCGTTATGTCTTGCTGGTTTTTGGTTCCCTGAATCAGTATGAAATGTCCTTCTTTATCCATTCTGACTAACTTAGGTTTAAAGTCCACTTTATCTGATATGAGGATGGAGACCCCTGTTTTTTTACAGAGTCCATGTGCATGGTATGTTTTTCCCCATCCTTTCACTGTTAGTCTGTGGATGTCTTTTTTATGAGATGAATCTCTTGAAGGCAACATATTGTTGGGTCTTTCTTTTTAATCCAATCTGCCAGTCTGTCTTTTCATTAATGAGTTTAGGCCATTAACATTGAGGGTTATTATTGTGATATGATTTGTATTCCTGGTCATTTTGGTTTATTTTTGGTTTTTACCTTGACTTGGTTTCTCCTTTGACTGGCTTTCTTTTAGGGGGGTTCTTCCCTTTGCTGACTTGTATTGTTGTTTTTCACTTCCTCCTCATGAAATATTTTGTTGAGAATGGTCTGCAGTACAGGCTTTCTACTTGTAAATTCTTTTTTTCCCCCCACTTTTTTGGCTTCCTTTATTTTTAATTTTTATTTATTTTTGCACATGCTATGCAAGGGCTTTGCCATTGAGCCCCAGCCCTGGCTCTCATTTCAAATTCAAATCCAGTGCTGACTGGCTGCTCATGCTGGGGAGTGCATATGGGTGCCCAGGTACCCAGAGAGGATAGGGTCCCACCCATAGGGAATTCTCAGCCCAATGTGGGTGAGTGGGAGATGACACTTCTCTGTTAGTTAAGGTACAGTCAAGCTGCTGTAACAAACAGGCCCTGCATTACAGTGACTCAAACAAGTCTCCTAAAAAATAACTCAGAGGCACATGGCAAAGTTTTATTTCAGGTTTGCCATGAGGAAAAAGGCTTGTCACCCAGCCAGTGCCAAGAGTCCTTTCCCTTTTATAGAGAGTGGTGAGATAGTCCTTCTTTGATGAGGCACAAGAAAAAAGAAAGTTTGATTCCCAATCATTAGAGTGCCCTGCCTGACAGCTAAGTGGATGGGAAGCTAGTTTCTTAGAAGCCTTTTTCCAGGAATGCCAATGTCTTCCCAGAAAGCATTTTGGAATTATACTATCTTGAAGGAAAAAAAAATGATGTCTTTAAACAGGTTTGGTATCATTTTTTCCTGATCACAGGTAGGGTTCGTTTCTCAGGTGAGGGTTCCTCTTGGCTTGAAGAGCATCCTGTTCTCATTTCAGTTCCTTGAGGAGGAAAGATGGAGTGAACTGAGGTGCTGCTCCTCATTTCCACTCATTTTTATCAATAAGAGCTGGTCCCTAGTCACAGGGAGACTGGGGATTACATTGCTACTGCACAGCCATAGCACAGTGCTAAGAGCTGGGGCAGAGGTGGAGTAACATAAAAGCAGGAGGGGAGAAAAGGAGACAGCTAGCAGCCCAGAGGGCCTAGTTCATAACTGAGGCTCTGCCCCTGCCTTATTTGTAAATTCTTTTAGCTTTTGTTTATCATGGAAAGATTTATTTCACCATCAAATCTGAAGGTTAGTTTTGCTGGGTATAAGATTCTTGGTTGGCATTCATGTTCTTTCAGGGCCTGAAATATACTGTTCCAGGCCCTTCTTGCTTTTAGGGTCTTGGCTAAGAAATCTGCTGATATCCATATTGGTTTCCCCCTATATGTAATCTGATGCTTTTCTCTTGACTGACACAGCCTTTAAAATCTTATCTTTATTTTGTATGTGAGGTATTTTCATTGTAATGTGCCTTGGTGTGATCTGTTATAATTTTATGCATTTTGTGTCCTGTAAGCCTCTTATATTTGATTTTTCATTTCACTCTTCAGGTTTGGGAAATTTTCTGATATATTTCGTTGAACAGTTTCTTTATTCTTTTGTTCAGTATCTCCGTGCCTTCCTCAATCCAAATAATTCTTAAATTTGGTCATATTGTCCCATAATTCTTGGAGGTTCTGTTCATGATTTCTTACCATCTTCTCAGTTTGGTCAACTTTATTTTCAAGATGAAATATTTTGTCTTGTCTGAGATTCTGTCTTCCACAAGATCCATTCTGTTGGTGATGCTTTCTATTGAGTTTTAAATTTGGTTTATTGTTTCTTTCATTTCAAGTATTTTTGTTTGGTTTGTTTCAAAATTCCTATCTCTTTATTGAAATTCTCTTTTGTTCAGTCACTTTGAACTCAACAAATACCATTCAAATAAACAAATAAGGTACACTGGTAACTTCTGTAGACTCAGAGAGTCAAGGAAAACTACTTGAAATCACATGCCTTATTTTAACCTTTGAGACAAGATCTCACTAAATTCCCTAATTTATGATCTTCCTGTTTCAACCTCCTGAGTTGCTGGGATTACACTGTATCCAGCACAGTTCCTTTTTTTTTTTTTTTTTAATAGTACTGGGGATTGAACCCAGGGGTGCTTTACCACTGAGCTACATCCCCAGCCTGTTTTTATTTTGGGACAGGGTCTGAAGTTGCCCAGGCTAGCTTTGGAATTGTGTACCCTACCATATGGCTGACTTTTTTTTTTTTCAGTGCTGAGAATTGAACCCAGGGCCTTGTGCTTGCTAGGCTATATCCTCAGCCCCTATATGTCTTTTTGCAAAAAGTCAAACTATCTGCCTTTATGATAAATTCTAAGTGGGGTCACATCTATTCTTTTTCAAATATATACATACATATTTTCGTTGTAGATGGATACAATACCTTTATTTTTATTTATTTTTATGTGGTGCTGAGGATTGAACCCAGTACCTCACAAGTGCTAGGCAATTGCTTTGCCACTGAACCCAGCCCATCACATCTGTTTTGAACAGCTGTCAGGTATGTCAGTAAAGCCTTAGGCCTTATTCATTTATCAGTGCAGTTGGCTGCTCTTTGTCCCAGAAAGACCCTCAATCCTGGCCCCACCAAAAGAGCTGCAAGCCAGCCCATGTGGGCTCACAACCGTTACAGTTTAAACACCCAATGTCAGACTAGGTCTAGACTAGGAAGGGCAGTGACTTGCAGAAAACTATCATCTCTGTCTTATAGTCTTTTTGCCGAAGAGGAATAGCCTTTGCAGTATGTTGGCAAATGAAAAAGAAAAAAGGACCCCTGCCCTCAGAAAGTGCCTTTCCAAGTCCACAGAAAAGTTCCTGATGAGGCAGCTGCTATGCCAGTAGCTAACTGCAGATGCCTCTTCTTGGTTACTGAAATCCAGCAGAGCTTGTCACATGACTGGCATTGCCTTGTTTTTAAACTATTTGTTATTTATAATGTTCTCAACTCTTTGAGAAACTGATCTTACTCAAAGCTAATAGTATTAATTTCTCTAAGCCCATTGTTTGGCTGCTGCAATCAAATAATTTTAAATTAACAGTGTCTAGCCATTGTGTAAAAACAAAAGGAGTACAAAAGGCTTTAATATACTTTTAAAGCAGTGGAATGTGGATTATTTATTATCAAGTAGCAAGGACTTGTTCATTATACTTTTCTGAAACAACCCAGTCCCAAGGTATGACTCAGGTGCCATGAGACCCAGAAAAGAGACAGATGGATTCAGGATTTCAGATTGTGATTTACCAGGGGTCTTGTGTACAGAAGTGTGTTTTGGATGGCAGCAAGATCAGTGGATTCCTGAAATTTGGGCCAGAGAAAAGGGGCTTATGAAGTGCTCCAGACAAAAGTGACTTCATCCAAGCTAATATTTGTTTTTCCTTAAGCTAATATCAAGATATCAGGCATATTCCTGGCATTGAGGTACCAGGGTCCAGTTGTGAAGCTTCACATTATCATGTTAATGATTTTATTGAGTATACTGGGAATCTAAGTGGGTGGGTGCAGCAACCAGGGCTACTCAGGGGCAATTATGGCAGTAATGACTCAAGATGGCTGCAGTGAGGTCAAACTGAATGTGATGTGAAGATGATATAGTTTTGTTTAAAAGACTACAATACACGTCAATATTACTAGATGAAGCACTTATTACGCTATTCCCATATCATAGGAAACCAATTGAAAAAATAGAAAAGTTAAAATGACAGATTTTTATCATAAAAAAGAATGCAAAATAAATTTGAGTGGCTTATTGAACCAAGTTAGGGAAGTCATTTACCCATGGCACTGTGATCCCCATACTGTTACAGTTGATTTTCTAATGAAGATAGCTACTAAGAGACTAATGAGTGGGTAGCATATGCAGTGTGCATACACTGGGTGGAATGGAACAGGATTTTACACAATTTTCAGAATAGTGTGTGCAATTTAAGACTTATGAATTGTTTATTAAATTTGCCATTTAATATCTCTGAACTGCAATTGGCTGTGCTTGACAAATCATGGAAAGCGAAACTGATTTAAGGAAGGACTGCTATAGTTTTATCTCCTGCATGTTGAAAGTGGGACTAGGCTGGTCCCACAGTGACTTTAGTGTAGCAGGTATGTTGTGGTAGATGAGGATGACTCTCCTGTGAAATCTTTACTCAGTAGAACATTTTAGTGACATCTATAACTTTAAACTGTTTATGCATTTTTTTTTTCAGTTCTGGGGATTGAACCTAGGGGAACTCTACCTCTAAGCTACATCCCCAGCCCTTTTAATTTTTATTTTGAGACAAGGACTTGCTAAGTTACTGAGGCTGGCCTCAAGCTTGTGATCCTCCTGCCTCAGTCTCCAGAGTTGCTGGGATCACAGGCATATGCCAATGTGCCTGGCACCCATTTATTTTAAATATCATCCATTAAAACATTGATATCTGACCAAGATGCTCTAATAAAGGAAATGACCTTGATTAGTTTTCTAGATTTTATAGTTAGTTCCTACTCATGGGTGGTGGCTTGAAGCACAGGTCACCCAGGGAAATTGAGGAAGTAAGAACACTCAGTAACTCTATTTCTAAAATTTAATTAATTAATTTGGTACTGGGGATTGAACCTAGGTGTGCTTTACCATTGAGCTACATCCCCAGCCCTTTTTAAAATTTTGAGATAGGGTCTTGCTAGGTTACTTATGGCCTCACTAAATTGCTGAGGCTGGCTTTGAACTTGTGATACTCCTACCTCATCTTGAGATTGCAGGCATGTACCCCTTTTTAGTCAACTACAATAGGCTATTGTCCTTCAGTGCCTCACCTTAGTGACAGATTTACTACCCTTACTTGTGGGGAAAGGTTAACTACCTACCAGTGGGTGTTGCATAGCCCTGTAGGCATGTTGGGCTATAGGGCTGTCCATATATGGAGCTGCTAAAATAACATTAAATTTTATTGGCATCAGATCTGCCATTTTGCTGCCACCAGTATTCCTTCCCCTCCCATCTTACAACCCAGATTGTCAGCCTGTGAACATCCTAGCCATCCATTGGTCTATTCTTCAGTCTGCAAACATTCTCAGCAGTCACTGGCCTGATCCCTAGCCTGCAAAATTCCACTACTTAAGAGAAGCCCCCCCACCATTTTCTCTCTTTCTCTCTCCTAGCCATGAGAGCAGACACTCTGGTCATCCACCTAATAAAATCTCTTGTGTGAGCTCTTGTGTCTAGAGTGGTTTTCTGGGTGCAGTCACTGGGCTGTGACTCAGAGTGCTTGCTCCCCTGGATTCAAGGGTCTGAGTTGCCTTGGAACCTGAACTGAACCACATTTTTCTTACATTGGTGCCATGATTCAGATGGGCTCTTCCACTGCCACTTAGGTGAGTGGCATCCCATCTGACACCACAGACCCCCTGTGGTGAGATGCTGGTCTCACCTTCCATTTGCCTGGATGCTCAGTTGCACACCCACCACTGGCTTCAAATTGGTGAGTTTCCCCCAAGGTCGACTTAAACACTCCTCTGCTGACCTGAGATGTAGCCTTTGATCACCCAGCTCCCTTGAGGCCATTGAGGAATGGGGGTTCTCCCAGCCATGACTTTTACAGTTATGGCTGGCCCCCTTAGTTGACCTTATCTGATGGGTGGGTCCCTGATCTTTATGGTAGAGATTCTCTCTCAGGATTGAGGCTCCTTTTTGCTATTTCTCTCAAAAATCCTGATGTCAGGTCCTCAACTCTTTTGACTTTTGCCTGGCACACACAGATGGTCAGGTAATGACCCCCATCACTGTGCTGCCTTCTCATCTCTAGCCAACTAGTCTGTGACCTTGGGATGCCTTGGACACTGACTCAATTGTATCAGTCTTCACCATGGGATCTGGGTCCTCTATTCTGGCAGATTCACCCCTGCAGTGTCTACTACCCCTTCATCTGACCCCCAAACTTATTTGCTTGTGTAATGATAATTGGCCACAGTATCCTTTAATCAATCAAAAAATGGCCACTTAATGGCATACAACTTCTGTGAGCAAGCAGGCAGATGGAAAGGGATTTCTTATCTTCTAGCTTTCTCTTTCTTGCATACTAAACCTGATCTTTGCTCTTCCTGAACAAACCACTCCCATACTGGTCCCCTGAGGGAGAGGCCCCTCCAGTCCCTGCTCCTCCATCTCCTTTACCCCACACTGTTTCTGCTTTCACTCCCCCATCATGAGGTCCTGCACACATGTTCTAGCCCCTATACAGGAGGTGGCAGGTGTGAAGGGAATAACTCTAACCAGCCCAACAGCCATGTCTCAGTAAGGAGTGGCATGTCTCAGTAAGGAGTATGATATAGCAGCCCCATTCCTTAAAAGTAGTGGGAGATAATGTTTCATAATTTTCTGCATCCAAACCTGACCTGATTACCAACCAGGAAGAAGAGTTAAAAAGCCCTAGGCAATTTCCCCTGCCTAGCCTTGCTGAAGCCCACCCTGGAATGTAAGTCAGCAGGCTCAGCAAGGGACCAACCTTAGACTGAAGAAAAACAAAGTGTCCATTTTAAACTTCTGGGTTGCAACACAGAAAAATGGTTTTAAGATTCTCTCTCTCTCTCTCTCTCTCTCTCTCTCTCTCTCTCTCTTCTTTTCTCTCTCTCTCTCCCTCTCCCTCCCTCTCTCTGCCTTTCTCTTTTTCATGCTCTCATGCTATTTTACTAAAATAATTAAATGTTATGTTTTTTTGAGTTCACAATTTTGATCCTACATACTTAGGTTAATGGTTTTTTGATCAGTTCTATTTTTATTCAACTCTAGAGTTGTTTTTGAACATCTATTACACTGCAATGGAGATTCACCTATAAAAGGCTACAAGGCCTTTGCTTTTGTGTTATGTGTATATCATATTGTCTATTGTGTGTCCAAAAATCATGTACATGATATCATAATTGACATAAATAATGAGTTCTCAAAAAATTAAAACTTAAAAAATGGATCCAAATACCTTTAATTAACATGATCTAAAAAAGGTTCAATTTAAATTAGATTAATTGATATTGTTTCTAGGACTTTTCTTCAACAGGAAAGAGATGGCAGATACTGTTCAAAACACCAATTTTTTTGGTTTTTTTTTTTTTTTTTTTTTTTTTTTTTTTTTTGTACTGGGGATTGAACCCAGGGGCACTTGGCCACTGAGCCACATCCCCAGCCCTATTTTGTATTTTATTTAGAGACAGGGTCTCACCGAATTGCTTAGGGCCTTGCTAAGTTGCTGAGGCTGGCTTTGAACTTGTGATCCTCCTGCCTCAGCCTCCCAAGTGCTGGGATTACAGGCGTGTGCCACCGTGCCCGACTCAATACACTAATTTGATAACTTGGTTTTTACAATAAAATAAGTAAATTGGATTTGACATGTATGGGATTACTTGAATGTGTTTCTTAGAGACATCTGATAAATTTCCAAAGTTAAAATGCTAACTCTTAAATAACATCAAGTACTCTTAACTCCTTAAATTGCATGGGGTAACATATTTAAACATTGTTAGTGTTTTCATAGATTGGTAAATAAAAAGGGTTTAAAATTGCTTTGTGTCATCACTAAAAACAAGGTTTCTAAAAAATTGGGTCCTAACAGGTACAATTCTGTAAACAGAGGGATCCAAGAATTTTGGCTATGTTTCAATTGGACTACTGTAAATAACATAAGATATTCCATCTTATTAAAATGGAGTAATTTATCTGAATTCAAAAATTTCATAAGAATTGTTTCAAAATGTAAACAAAAAGCTGTCAGCAGATAGGAAAGAGAAAACAAAAGGTTCTAGGCTTGGAAATATTATTTAGTAGAAGGAGGTATTTCTGGGTAAGAAAGTGCTTGTGTGAGGAAATACATGAGGTCTAATTAAGTGTTAAAAAAGTCTATGTGTAGGTAAAGGGCAAATTTCAACAAGTTTGTGTGTAACTAAGTTGGTTATATGTATGTGAGATGATCAATTAAAAGCTACTTAAGGCTTTTCCTTAAGGTCAAATATTAAAGTGCTAATGTAAATCCGAGTGTAATCTATATGTTCAAATGACAAGAATTTCTTTAAAAACACTAAATTACTGTTAACATTATGCCTGTTAAGTTTTATTCTTTAGAACAATTAGTCTTAAAAATTGAGGTTTATACAATTATGGTCAAACAACAACTGTCAGAGTATTGTATTATGTTACAGAGCCTAATTTTTCTTTGAAAACTAAATTTGGTTAACATCAAGATAATTGAGCCGGGCGTGGTGGCGCATGCCTGTAATCCCAGCACTTAGGAGGCTGAGGCAGGAGGATCATGAGTTCAAAGCCAGCCTCAGCAACTTAGCGAGGCCCTAAGCAACTCAGTGAGACCCTGTCTCTAAATAAAATACAAAATAGGGCTGGGGATGTGGCTCAGTAGTGGATGCCCCTGGGTTCAATCCCCGTACCAAAAACAAAAAAAAAAACAAAAAAAAAAAACAAAAAAAACCCAAAAAAACCAGATAATTGTGCTATTATTCTTTGTATATTAAATGTGTTCATATCTTCCAGGTACACAAATCTTTAGAGCAGAAAATTTATCAAGCTGCAATTCTCTAAACTAAACTTGTCTGTAATAGTAATTTTAAACTTATAAAAATAGTAAATTTTATTGGGGACTTATTTATATCATTCAATGTTCTACAATAGGACCTGTTATCAATAGGGTATATGTAAATCTGTTACTTTTTACACTGAGATAAAAATTTAAATGTAAATGCATTTCTAAAAGTTACTGAGAGCCTAATTTGTTTAAGGTTAATATCATGAAACATGAAAGCATTTTGCACTTTGCCACACAAAAGTAAAGTTAAAAGCTCTTAGCCTTTCCTTGATTTGTTTTAGATGTAATATCATATTGTGTTAACTAGCATTCACATAGACTCAGGAAATGACATATGTAAACATCATTTGTAAAATAATGTTTAAAGAGAAGGCAAAGATCAACTTCAGAACTAGACCAATTTACCCAAGATATGTAAAAAGCTCCGCCTTACCTGAGATAAGGCCCTGCCTCCTACCCTGCTGCATATTAGAAGGGCTCCAATATAAGCCAGACTTCAGCTCATTTAAGGTTATAGTCAAAAGATTGATTTTTTGTTGTAAAGTTATTGTGATCTCAAATAGGGGATATAAACAGTTCAGCCAAAATTCAAGATAGCTATTACACAAACTAAATGTTTTACTGTTGTTAATTGCTTTTTAAATTTTCCTTGTAAACTCTATAACTGTTGCCTGATTAATGTTTTGCAGAAGTACTACTTCAAAAACAAACAATCTAGATTAATTTGAGATAATAAGCCATCACCTGTAGTACAGATAATATAGACCCCAATTAAATAAAAGGGGGTAAATAACTGTAAAGTCATAAACATTAAAGTTAAAGCCCAGTACTCTTACTTTATGACTGGTGAGACCTGCTTGCTGGATGTTTAAGATCAAGTTTAAGATCAAGATTAACACAATCAGGCCAAGAAAACCAGTATTTGGCTCTTGCCCTCAGAGTCAGCCGGAATCCAGGGAATAAGAGAACTTCTCTAAGGAGTTTTGCAACTCTGGGTCACATGACCTCCCAATCAGGGAGATTGATGAGACCACTGGAGAACTGAAAGACAATCAGTGTACCTGCTGCAAAGAGGAGGGTCATTGGAAAATGGAGACATCCCCAATGCTTCCAAGGGAAGCCACCCCATCAAGGAGACCCTACCTAGCAGATGGCACTAAAAGAGCTAAGAAGCTGCTCTTGAGTTTTCCAAGAGTAACCCCTGTGGAAACTCAGTTAGCTCTTAACCAGCAGCTAGGAACAAGGTCAATTCTACCAGCTTGGTCTTGAACACCTAGCAAAAACAGTTATAACAAAATACAGCCATATCTGGGTTTAAAAGAAAGACAATAGTTCCTTTATTGGAATGTAAGACCTACACTTGTGTTAGCCCCAAGAATAAGTAAGGCTGGAGGCTACAAAAGGGATTCTTAGGCAGGAATGCCTGATAACTATCAAGAGAAACTGCCAGAGTCAGAAATTTTTGGTTGTTTTAAGGTCTACAGATCTTCCTAAACAGGATCATGCCTGCTAAATTGCCTATGGAAGTTCCTACAATATCAGATATACAAGTTCTGGAGCTGGCAGATACACACAGGTTCATGCACCAATCAGTCAATCAACCACTTCTCCTTCAAGACTACCAGGCCCTGACACCCAAAGATGAGACCTGAGATTCACTATCAACACCTCTGGCTCAAAAAACTGCTCCACCTAAAGCCCTACCTAATCCTCTTTTTTTTTTTTTTTTTTTTTACAGGAATGAGACTCTGCCCTTAACCAGCAGGAAGAAGCTACAGAAGAAAGACCACTGTCCCACCTCCTGCATCTACAAAAACAAAAAGGGAGAAATATTGGCATCAGATCTGCCATTTTGCTGCCACCATTGTTCCTCTCCCTCCCATCTTACAACCCAGATTGTCAGCCTGTGAACATCCTAGCCAGCCATTGGTCTACTTGTCAGCCTGTCAGCCTGCAAACATTCTCAGCAGTCATTGGCCTGATCCCTAGCCTGTGAAATTCCACTACTTAAGAGAAGCCCCCCCTGCCATTTTCTCTCTCCCAACCCTGAGAATGGACACTCTGGTTGTCCACCTAATAAAATCTCTTGCATGAGCTACTATGTCTGGAGTGGTTTTCTGGGTGCAGTCACTGGGCTGCGACTCAGACTGGGCACCCCAGAGTGCTTGCTCCTGGGATTCAAGGGTCTGAGTTGCCTTGGGACCTGAACTGAGCCACATTTCTCTTACAGACTGAATATTCCTTTAGCTTCTCTATTATTTTTATCATAAATCATCCAATCTTTTTAAAAACCCTGCCCCAAATTATGAATCCTTTTTATCAAACCTTCTTCAGATTAATTTATAAGTGATATCTCTATTGTGTTGGAACCTCTACTGATACAAAGTCCAACTCCAAGCGTAGGTATTATTTATTGTTAGAAATCTCTGGAGAATTGGTTTTGGAGCACAGAAAGGCAGCTATCTCCATCATCCTCTAATGGACAGATTTTCCCTCAGTTTATCAACAAGAGTATTACTTTTCTGAGGGTCTTGGATCTTGCGTATCTCTGATCTGACCTCCAGTTTGGCAGAGGCCCTGTATTCCATGTAGTTAGCACAAAAAGACTGGGCAGGATACAAACCTCATAAATTATCGCAGCTGTTTAATTGGGAATGAAGTTTCACACAGGAACAGAGAATGCAGGGATGAAATGGCATCATTAGACCCGATTTCCTGGTGGAAAATGAGCCACTGAACAAAGAAAGGGAATGGGTTTATATACGTTATTTTGAGGGGTGGTCTAGTGAGCATATCAGTTTTCTTGGGCACTCAGGAATTTGAACTGTTTGGGTCAGGGGTCTGTGGGCAGTGTCTGGAGAGGATTTACTTTGAAGGAGATTATCGTCTCCTAGAGATTACTACTTTAGGGGTGATAAAACACCTCCTCCATGTCTACAGCCAGCACTTGGAAATATTTGTCTTGGGAGATGAAGGCTGTCAGTGCATGACCTTTTTCACTCCCTTTTCCCAGGCCACATTATCTTGGGAATTTTTTCATTTTTCATATCTATTACATGTAGTCCTTTTAAAGTCTATGATGTAAGACATTATCTTCAGTATTTGTTGAATATTCTGGATTTATAGTCTGTATTCTCCAATTTAGACAGTTTCTTTTCTATTCTAGCCACCTTAACAATGAACTTTTAAAATTTCTGTTTTGCATTTGCAATTTTAAATGTTAGGAAGTTTTCTCTGCATATCTAAGCCACCCATGTTTCTGGAAGGTGAACAAACCTGTTGTTTGGGAATCATAGATTTTTTTTTTTTTTTTTTTTTGCGGTGCTGGGGATCGAACCCAGGGCCTTGTGCTTGCAAGGTAGGCACTCTACCAACTGAGCTATATCCTCAGCCCAGGGAATCATAGATCCTTGTGGAAACCTATTTATTACTTCCCTTTCCTTTGGCAAATTATATTCTTTGTACATGATTACATATTTCTTCCTCTCTCATCTTCCTAGGTCTCTACTATTCACATTTTATTGCCCATATACTACCTTTAGAATCAATTATCTCCTATAATCAAGAAAATGGCCCTACTTACACTCCTCATTCACTATGGACACTTTAAAATTAACTTTCCAAATGGCAGTGATGAGGGTGTTTCCAAAACAGATGTGAAAAATGTCTTTTCTCTTTTCCTAAACAACACAAAGCAAAATCCCCCAAATGCTCAAAATCTTACTGTTGCACCTAGTATGTATTAAATATTTAGAATACACCCTGCAAATGTCTGCATGATTTAACTTTCTACCCTGTCTTATTACACACTCAACACTAACTTAGCCATAGATATTGGTTTCTGAAATAAACCAATCATATTACTGATACCACTGGTTATCAGTGACGAGTTCTGCTTCTTCAAATGTTGAAGCTTGAACATTAGAGAAGCACATCAAGGCAAGCATATAAAGCAGATTTTATTTAAATGTAGTAACACAGACATCTCCTGGGAGGGAGAAGGAGGCCATGGCTGGTATTCTGGTATTCTAAGAAGTGAGAGTGCCCTGCTCCTCTTATAAAATTTACTTTTTTCTCCTGCTCTTTCTTCCCCCTTATCTCTCCTCATTCTTGCCTACATGACTAAGCCCAGGAGATGCCAGTGGGATGGCCAAAAGGTGGGAAGCAGATGGGCAGGAGGAAGGGCTAAATGGAGTGATTCAGGCAGGTAGCAGTCCAGGGGGTATTAATTAGCAATTACCTGTCTGCAGGCTTTTGGGAGGGTTAATACAGGTAGGTAATCTTGGTGATCAAAGGGCTCTGGAGACACTACACAGAATCATAACTATAAGGTGCTAAGATCTACCCACCTATGCTTCATCTCGTTTGTTTTTATGCAAATCAACTGAGATGTACAGACCAACAAAGTGTCTAAAGAATGTGAAAAAAATTCAATTTTTGATTGTCAGGCTATATGAAGAAATGCTACAGGAACTTGCTAAAATATGATTTGCACAATAGTGAAAATATAAGAATAAATGATCAGATGGGCACTCTGTAATTTGAGAGTAGATGGCTTGAGCTTGAGATGTGGCACAGCCTGTCCAATGTAGGCAGAGCCATAGATTCAGTTTCAGAAAAGGACCACCAGCTGGAGTTTTACATGTACAGGTATGGGGGCAGATGCTCCCTAGGCATGAATAGTGAGGTAAGAAAATGAACCAAATCAAACTTATGAAATGGAGATTCTTCCAAAGGTGGTGAGAGTCATAATAAAAATCAGAGAACTCCTTGTGCTAAAATTTGTAAACATTATTTTCTGAAGTTTACAATCAAAGTAAAATAGTGGAAACATTTTATGTAGTTATCTGAAATAAAAGGACCATGTACACAGAACTTTAGAAGCATCTGGTTGGAGCCTGTCCTGTGCACAGAAGGAAACTAGAGGCCAAAGCTTAGCTTCAGCCAGGGAGGCCAGAATTCTGACTTCCTCACTTCTGGAGATATTGAGCCATTACTTACTACTCTCCTGGGTCTCACTGGCTTTCAGTCCATCATTGTACATGAGCTTTGTTTTTGCTCACAGAAAGTATAAGGTTGTTTTTATATCCCCTTGCAACTTCTCAACATGGTGCTGGCTAGGCTTCTCTTCTGGGTCTAATCCCCCCATAACTCTTCCCACTGGTGTGAACCAGGAGCCATTTAACATTTTGACACCACCATTTTGAAGCCCCTTAGTAACTGTGGTTAACCAATCAGTCACTGGCCTATCACTCACCCTGACCCGTCCACTCCCTCCTAACCCTATAAGCACAAGCATTTTTCTGAATAAATTTGGAACTTATCTGATAGTGAGCTTTGCGTCTTGGTGTCATTTTCTTTCATTGGTGCCGAAATCCGGGATATAGGGGGATACCCTCATCTATTGAGGGCCCCCTCCACCAAGGCTTGCCGTCCTTGTCCACCTTTTCGAGCACCTGCTATCCTGCAACCAACACCGGCCATTTTGTAGGTAAATTCCCCTGACGGAGGCTACCACCCTTGATCAGACTGTAGCGGGGAGCTTAGCTGTGATCATTCGGTAAGCCCCTGATGTCTGTCCAAGGGGGGGGACCGCACCCCACCTCGGTCTTTATGACCACAGTGGACTCCCTGGGGCCTCCCAATTAATCCCTCCTGTGAGGTGATTAACCCTTCCTGTCGGGTGGAGTGGAAGAATAGGCTCTTCTCTCTCTCTTTCTCTTCCTTTTGTTCTCTCTCTCTCCCTCCCCTCCTCTTCTGTACCTCCGGAACTGTCTGGAAAAAACCCTGGTGCTAAGTCTTCCGCGACCACTGGCACTTATGCCTGGCAGTTGGATCCTCAGGTGATGATCTCATTGTCCACCTTGCCCTGACTCTTTTGAGTCAGCTAAGCAATACGCCACTTGGGGACGCCCAAGGGGGTAGTTTGCTTGGCTCGGTCTCCGGTCTGGAAGTTTTCTCATTTCTCTTTTATCTCTCAGCTATGGGGGCCTCTTCTTCCGTCCCCACTGACACACCATTAAAATGCCTGCTATCCAACCTAAGTAAATTGTCCCTCACTCCAGATAGAAAGCCCAAACTTCTCACTAAGTTTTGTGTGCAGGACTGGCCCCAGTATTCTTTGGATAACTGCAGAGTTTGACCTCCTGAAGGATCTTTAGATCCCCAAATTCTCTAAGATTTATTTAACTTTTGCAAACGCTCAAAACGGTGGAAGGAGATTCCCTACGTCAAAGCTTTTTTCCTCCTCCGAGCACATCCTGAACTTTGCTCCACATGCACTCCCCACCAGGTTCTTTCAGCTTGTAAGCCCCTTCCCTCAACCCCTGAGTCAGATGTCTCTGCCTTTGATCTGGCTAATGAACCACCCCCTTACCGCCCTCCTCCTGCTGCTCCAACGCCCCCTCCATTGTCCTCTTCTGACTCCTCCTCCTCGCCATCTTCTCCCCCGCTGTCGTTGTCATCCCCTCCCCCTCCCAGTTTCCCAGTTCTTTCAGTCCTCCGGCTACTCGATCACGTACCCATGCCCAAACAACCCAAGTTACTCAATCTCATACCATTGCACCCTTACGGGAAGTTGCTAGACCAGAGGGTGTCATCCAAGTTCATGTCCCCTTCTCCATGACCGATCTCGTCCAGTTAGAGAAGAGATTAGGGTCCTTTACAACCGACCCTACCACCTATATCTGAGAGTTTCAATGGCTCCTGCAGGCTTATAGCCTCACACATCTTGACATTTATATGCTCCTAGCCGACACTCTCTTTCCCGAGGAACATAGGCGGGTATGGGAATTAGCCCAAACCCATGCCAACGACACCCATCATGTGGATCCCACCCATCCTCCCAGTCCTCAGGCCATTCCCGAGCAGGATCCAAATTGGGATTATAACACTGCAGCAGGGTTGCAATTGAGGAATCAATTCACGGCATGCATAGTTGCTGGCTTAAAAAAGGCCTCCCGCAAGGCGGTAAATTTTCAAAAAATCCAGGAAATTATACAAAAAAAGGATGAAACCCCTTCTGAATTTTTGGATTGCCTTACCAAGGCTCTTCGGCAATATACCAATCTAGATCCTGAAACATCCAATGGTAAACATGTTCTTATGACATATTTTCTGTCCCAAATTACCCCGACATAAAGGCTAAATTTAAAAAGCTTCAGCAAGGACCCGCAAACCCCCAGACCAAAATTCTGGCAGTGGCCTTTAAGGTTTTTCATAACCAAGATGAGGAAGCCGAACGCTACAAATATCAGCGGCACAAAAAGGCGGAGAACAATAAGTTTCAAATGCTTGTCTAAACCCTGCAAGGGATGTCTCCAGCACAGCGGCCACAGCCTGCTTGTAACAAGACACCACCTGGAGCCTGTTTTAAATGTGGCAAAGAGGGACACTGGGCCAAAACCTGCCCCACTCCTCAGACACCCAACACGCCCTGCCCCAAGTGTCAGCAGATGGGTCACTGGGGTTTGGACTGTCCCACCTCCTGGAAGGGAGTTGCAGCCAGGGATCCCAGCAATAATCTCATGGGCCTTGCGCTCAGTGACTGACGGGGCCTTGGGTCTTCCTCCCCGGTGTTACTATTGACAGGCAGGAACCCAGGGTGCAACTTCAGGTAGATGGGCACAGCATAAATTTCCTCCTAGATACTGGGGCCACCTTTTTGGTCTTGAGGGAGTTTTGGGGACCCACGCTGCCTTCATCTTCTCCTATTGTCAGGATAGGAGGAAAATGTATATTTCCACTGAAGATGCCTCCCCTTACTTGCTGTATGACAAATTTCTTTTTTTCCCATTCCTTCCTTGTGATGCCTCAATGCCCAACACCACTCCTTGGGAGAAATATTCTCTCACTTTTCAGGGCTACAATTTCCCTTCAACCCTCTTTATCTCCTACATCACATTTTTTGCTGGCACTAGTAGCTGAGGACCTTACCCTCCCTTTCTGCTCTGAATGTGAGGCTCCTATACAAGGCCATCCCAAAAATCACTTTCCAAAACCCATGCACTTAGTGGACCCCACGGTATGGGATGTTCAAAATCCCTCTACTGTTGATTGTCCTCCTATCCAAATTCACCTTAAGGATTCCACTCATTACCCTAATCAGGCTCAATACCCATTATCCACTACTGCCCTAAATGGTCTCCAGCCTATTATACGAGATCTCTTAAAAAAGGGCTACCTCCAACCGCTCACTCCCCATTTAACACTCCCATCCTGGCAGTAAAAAAACCTAACAGCTCTTACCGTCTGGTTCAGGATCTTCATCTCATTAACTCTTCGGTTGTTCCCATTCACCCTCTGGTCCCTAACCCATATACTCTCCTCTCCCAGATCCTGGCTATTTCCACTCACTTTTCAGTCACTGACTTAAAGGATGTCTTTTTCTCTATTCCCCTTGCCCCTGGATCCCAGGATATTTTTGCATTTACCTGGACCGACCCCATTACCAGGCACTCACAACAACTTACGTGGACAGTACTTCCCCAGGGTTTTCGAGGTAGCCCCCACCTTTTTGGGCAAACCTTGGTGGCAGACTTACAGGAATTCCACCCTAAGTGTCCTGCGTCCACTCTTTTACAGTATGTGGATGATCTTCTTCTTTGTAACCTGTTGGAACAGAAATCCAAGCAGGAAACTATCATGTTACTTAACTTTCTGGCTAAAAAGGGGTATCGGGCCTCCCCACAGAAGGCACAAATTTCCTGCTCCCAGGTCACTTACTTGGGCTTCTTCATCTCCCAAGGGAAAAAGGCTATCAGCACTGATAGAAAATGCCCCATTGAAACCCTGCCTACCCCAAAGATGAAATCTGAAATCTTGTCTTTCCTGGGCTTAGAGGGATATTTCAGGGCATGGATTCCCAATTATTCCCTTTTGGCTAGGCCCCTATATGACCTGGCAAAGGGACCCCAAGATGAGCCATCACCTTCTGCCGTGGCCAGCCTTTCAATATACTTAGAAGGGCTCTCCTCCAAGCCCCTACCCTTCACCTGCCTGACTTAACATGACCTTTTCTCCTATACGTTCATGAAAAGGGAGGCCAAAGTTTAGGAGTCCTTGGGCAGGATTATGGACCCACCTTTGCCCCAGTGGCCTATCTTCTAAACAACTAGATCCCACTGTTAGAGGGTGGGCACCCTGCCTATGCGCCTTGGCAGCCAGTTATGATCTCCAAAAGGAAGCTCACAAGCTTACCTTTGGATCTCCCCTCACTATCCTTTCGCTACATCACCTAAAGAACCTTCTAACTTATAAAGGGCTACAATCCCTTCCTCCCTCCAGAGTTCTCTCCCTACTCGTCTCATTCCTTCAAAATCCCACCTTATCTTTCAAGCCTTGTCCTCCCTTGAATCCTGCTTCCTTGCTTCCCATTACTTCATTAGAGTTCCCTGCCCATAGCTGCACCGAAGCCATAGAAAATTTTCTGCCCTGTCCCACGACAATCTCTGAACCGACTTTACCTGGTTCTCAGATGGTAGCTCTTTTGTGCACGATGGAGCCAGGGTGGCGGGTTATGCTGTTGTCTCTCTTTCCTCTATTATAGAGGCCAAATCTCTTCCACCAAACACTACTAACCAACAATCCGAACTCATAGCGGCTACCAGAGCTTGTGAGTTGGCTGCAGGAAAAGCCTTATCTCTCTACATTGTTTCCAAATATGTTTTTCATATTCTATTGTCCCATGCAGCCATATGGAAGGAGAGGGGACTCCTGACAACTAAGGGCACTTCCATTACTAATTCAAAGCTCATTTCTCGTCTATTGGAAGCCTCAAAATTCCCTTCTGTGCTTGGTATCACCCACTGCAGAGCTCATCAAACTGACTCCTCCCCCATTACGATGGGCAATTCTAAAGCTGACCAGGCTGCGTGGTTGGCTGCCCTCCGGACTCCTGACTCTTCTGTTATGCTCACACTCACCCCCTCTGAGGATGAGCATGAGGAAGATCACCAACACCTTTTCCATTTTCTTCATTCCCTGTTTCACTCTAACCCCCAGAGCCTTGAAACCTATCTTAGGACCTTCTTCACTCTTTCAGTGGAAGATAGGGCCCTCCTGCAGCACATCTCTTCAATGTGTCGCATCTGCCAGCGAACTAATCCCAACACCCCCCTGCGGCCAAAACACTTCCCTTCTCACCAGGCCCGAGGACACACCCCTGCAGCCGACTGGCAAATTGATTTCACGAATATGCCCAGGGTGAAGCACATGAAGTATCTGTTAGTGCTGGTAGACACCTTCTCTGGGTGGGTGGAGGCTTTTCCCACGTCCAACAAAAGGGCTTCTAAGGTTGCTGATATCCTAATGAGTCAAATCATTCCCCGATGCCCACCTCTATCCAATCCGACAATGGTCCCGAATTTATTTCGCAAGTCACCCAGGCCCTCACTCACGCTCTATCTTTTCCATGGCACTTCCACTGCCCTTATCGCCCACAAGCTTCAAGGAAAGTTGAGAGAACAGATCCCTTAAGGATATCCTCACAAAATTAACTATAGAATTAAGTCTGGATTGGGTTAAGTTGCTCCCTTTAGCCCTTTTATGCATGTGAGCTTTACCAAAAAAGCCCTCACTTCTTTCACCATCTGAGGTTATGCATGGCCGCCCTCTCATTCCCCCTGGACTTTCACCCAAACCATGGCCTATTTCTGACAAATATGCCTTACCTCTTCTTTTTCATCTCCGAGCTGAATTGTGGAAACACCAGGACTGGCTCCTTCTGGACCCCAGTCTCTCTCAGAATTCTATTCCCCTGTCACCCGGGCAATCTGTCTATTATTGCCCCTCCGGGGGAAAGAGACCCCCTACAACCCAAACGGGAAGGACCTGCACAAGTTATCCTATGCACCCCCGCAGCTGCTAAATTGGTGCTCTCTCACAACTAACTTACTCCGTGAATTCATGTTTCTAGGCTCAAGCCAGCTTCCAGTGCATCAGACCCAAAAGGAATTCATTCTGAAACTCTTGTGGCGCCCCTGCACAGACCTATGGTTCTCCCTTGCAGATTAGATATGAAATACTCCTGTTCTCCCTCTCCTCATAATCCCCTGAAGCTCCGTTTCTCTCATATTCCCTTTCCTGAGGATGTTCCTTAATAAGCTACAGTTACTCTTCTTTATTGTCACTTTAGTGATTATTCAGGACCGCTCTGTTACATCATCCCACCTTTATTTCCTTAGGGACCCATACAAAAGCTGTTATCTTCTGAAGGTTCCTCCTCCTCAGAGATGTTATGCTTCAAAGAAACATTGTCCTTACTCGCTGAGAAGTTCTCATGGTGAATGGGCAGCTGTTACGCTTACTTCCCTCAGTTGTCCCTTAGAGGTGGGAGACCCTGCATGCTGGGTGCGGTTGGCTCCCCTCCCACCTAACTCTGAGGGACCTCCACCCTGTCCTGCTGGGTGTAATGGTTTTTTCACCTTCATGCCGGCATACTGCTATAGAGATGCCCGGCAATGCAAATATACCAACGGGAAACTCATGTGGACTGCTCTTTCTGGGCGTTCCGAACCGGGTATTGGATTTCTTTGCCCTGTTAAGGAGGGCCAAGACATGTGCTGGTCTTTCCTTCCTCCCCCGGGGACAAAGTGACGGAGGAGGGGTTCAAGATTGGGCACAGGACAGACACATAGAGAAGACTATTCAAAAGCTGGCAGAATCTAGTCCCAAACTTCCTGTTTATCACCTGTTAGCCCTCCCTGAGGTTTGGGGAAAACTCAACCTTGATCCGGGAACTCAGACTACCTTGCAGGCTACACTCCAGCTCTTAAACCTTACCAATCCGTCCCTTGCCAATAACTGTTGACTTTGTCTTCGCGATGGTCCCCTACGAGTTACAGGTCTATTGTTAACGTACACTGACCCTGTAATTTTTCCTCCCAAATGTCCTTTTCTGCCCCCATATGCAGAAGTCTACATACCTCCTCTCGGCCCATGTAATGTAACCTGTTTTCTCCCCAGCTCGGCCTTCACCCGGACGGAGGATATGGGGGTCTCTGAACCCCTTGGTATGTGGGACAAATGTTACCATCCCTACCTCAAGGGCACCTATATGCGCCCCTAATGGCACGGCCTTTTATTATGGAAGAACGGCCGCCAATGTACTTCCTGGTAACTGGACCGAACTTTGTGCCCTTGCCTTCTTGTTTCCGGATATTACAATTCTTCCGAATAGTCAATCATTACCTATTTCCTCTGTGGAACATTCCAACCCCAGAACTAAAAGAGCAATTCAAGCCATCCCTCTTTTATTGGGACCTGGCATTGCTACAGGGGTAGGGACGGGAATTTCAGGTATCGGTACTTCCATCAGTCTTTATAACAAGCTCTCTCAGCAGATAATAGATGATATGCAACATGTTGCTGGTACGATTTTAGATTTACAGACTCAACTCGATTCTTTAGCAGCTGTCGTCCTACGAAATCGTCGTGGCCTAGATCTACTGACGGCTAGGGAAGGCAGCCTCTGCCTTTATCTTAATGAAGAATGTTGTTTTTATGCTAATCGTTCCGGCATTGTACAAGCAAGATTAAGAGACTGCAGGATGATCTGAAGTGACGCCAAGGCGAACTCCAATCAAGCTTCCTCTGGACTGGGTTACATGGGTGGCTTCCCTACCTTCTACCGCTTATGGGACCCCTGGTTGCCATAGTCCTTGTGTGCCTTTTCCTACACTGTTTAATTAAATTCCTCCAAAATCAGCTAAGTAGAATTTCTAACCAAACTTTTAATCAGTTTCTCCTCAGGAATTACCAGTTTCTAGCAACCAGTGATCTGAATGATTCATCCAAAGAACTCCTTACCAGCTGCTAGAAGGACTGTGGCTGACTCATGGACTTCCTTCCTCACGGCTCTATGTCAAGATAGCTGGCTCATCCCACCCATTCTGTCGGTAGAGGACTGGGATGAAATGCTCTAAGACCTCTGGCTGAAGGGGACCTTCACCCATCATTCCCTTGAAGAAATTTCCTTCTTTTCTGCATTTCTGTGGGGTATTATAACCATATTCCTCCCATCCCCTTTCCCCCAGGCTCCGCCCCCATCCAGCAGGAAATAGATCGAGTGGGCACCCCGTTCTAAATATTAAAACAAAAAGGGAGGAATATAAGGTTGTTTTTATATCCCCTTGTAAATTCTCAACATGGTGCTGGCTAGACTTCTCTTCGGGGCCTAATCCCCCCATAACTCTTCCCACTGGCATGAACCAGGAGCCAATTAACATTTTGACACCACACTGAAGCCCCTTAGTAACCGTGGTTAACCCATCAGTCACTGTCCTATCACTCGCCCTGTCCCGTCCACTTCCTCCTAACCCTATAAGTACAAGCATTTTTCTGAATAAATTTGGAACTTCTCCAAAGGTGAGCTTTGTGTCTTGGTGTCATTTTCTTTCAGAAAGGAGCTCACATTTTAATTGACAGCTAATTGACTGACTTTTTCTAAGAAAATGTAACTTGTAATGGTATCTTAAGGTATGTTTCTGTGTGACAATTTTGTAAAAATTTGTTATTGTAAAAATTTGTTTTGTAAAAATTATTTCAAAACAAATTCAAACTTAAAAAAAAAGCCAGGAGGAACAGTGTCTTAGGCTTAATTGTTATTCTCTTTCAGAAATCTTGTGGGGAGCCATTTATGACCAGCAATTAAAACCAGGCTTGGCCAGGCGTGGTGGCACATGCCTGTAATCCCAGGGACTCGGGAGTTTGAAGCAGGAGGATCGCGAGTTCAAAGCCAGCCTCAGCAACTTAGTGAGGCCCTAAGCAACTCAGTGAGACCCTGTCTCTAAATAAAATACAAAATAGGGCTGGGGATGTGGCTCAGTGGCTGAGTGCCCCTGAGTTCAATCCCCGGTTCAAAAAAACAAAAAAAACCCCCCAAAAACCAAAAAACAAAAAAAAAAACAGGCTTGGTGAGCTGTCAGACATGGAAACCTGACTTTCAGGAACTGGCAATTATTGAGACATTGTTCCAGATCGCCTGAAGTATGTGATATCTCTGTGCAGTGGTTCACTGCTGGGAATTTGTAGGTGTTGCTGGGATGACCTGCTAGAGCAAATGGCTTCCTTAACTCCACCCTTCCTGTTCCTCACAGAAGCAGCACCTCCTGGTCCCCCTTTAACCTGTATGACTACAGATAAAGGGAAGGTGGGTTCCTTCATCTTTGTTAGAGCCAGATCTTAGCATGGCCCAATCCATCATGCCCCCTTTGTCTTAAAAAAGATAATTGTCTCCAGTGGTTATTCTATTAAATAAGTTTCTTAGTGATTAATCTACAGCTGGCTCATCCCTCTGACAGAAACCCTTTACCTCACCCATTTGGAGGTGGAAGAAGCCCTCTAAACTCTGAATCCTTAGCTAGTGGTACAAGGACAGTGGCCAGCTCTTTATCATGTTTAATACCATGGATATAGTAATATGTAAATTGAAATAATTATTTAGCCTTTGAAATATTTTCTATTTCCAAGTCCTATTAAGCATTTATTTATTCCCATTTATATTTTGAGATATTGAGAAATCTGACAGTGATTTAGCAGAGCAGATTGGGATTTCTACTCCTGCAAATGATAGTATAACTTTGCCAGATCTATACAGTTATTCAAAACCAAAATTAAGAGTATGATTAATAAGCCAATTGGAAAGAATAGGGACCAATTCTGAAGACCATAGGCTGAGTCGCTTCTAGCTATCTTTAAAGATTAGTCTCTATGTCTTTCCGATACATTGTTTTTTTTGGCTCAGATTGACAGATTTTTGTGTTTTTTTGGTTGCTTATAGGCAAGAGCATTGATTGAGGCTGATTTAAAAGTGAAAGAATCTGTATCAAAATATGTTTACAATTGAAAATATTCCCTATAACATATTCCACTTGAATTGTTTGGAAATGTACATCTGTGTGACTATTTGCATTTTACTACCTTATTTGCATTCTATTACCTTATTTGCATTCTATTACCTTATTGCATTCTATGCTCCCCTGATGGCAAGGATAATGAATGTGTTGCTCCACACTGTATTTGTATAATGCCTATTCATAACATCTGTCATGAGTCTAATTCACTGTACATACAACCATTTCTTAGCAGCATTTAAATCATCATTGAGGTCTTGCAAACAGAATTCTCTTTATTACATTGAGGAGGAAGAGGAGGCAAAGTTAATTCCATTGGTTTCCATGTTACGCATTCAAAGTATACATCACCAGAATATTGGATTCATGAACTTTTGACACCACGGATACTATGCTCACATTATCGAATATTGCCCTAGAGACCTGGCTGCTGGCAGAAGAAACAAGATCAGTGGACAAAATAGAAGCTAGGTATATCCATTTTTGATATTAAATTAGAACTTAATGAAACTAAAAATATTCTTCCTAATTGGTCCTTTAATCATACTCTTAATTTGGTTTTGAGTAACTGCATAGATCCAGCCAAATTAGTATAACATTTGCAGGAGTAGCAATCCCAACCTGCTCATGGGGATTAGAGCCCTGTTGACCACCTTCTCCTCTGTACTATGATGAGTAGAAGTGGTACCCTCTTTTTCTCCCCATCCAGTATGCATAGACAAGTAACAACTAAACTCCCTAAGGAGCTGGGGTACAATTCAGTGCTAGACCCCACACTCTGCATGCACAAGACCCTGGGTTCTATCTCCAGCACAAACAAAACAAATAAAAGCAAAATCCCCCAAATTGGTAAATCTACAGATTCAAAGAGCTGATCAAACCCAAACATGTTAAACTCTAAGAAATTTACACTAGACACATCAAAATCAAGTCTCTGAAAACTAAAGACAAAGAAAATAACTGAAAATCAGAGAACAGCACATTTTTTAGAGAATAACAGATTTGAATGACAATGGATTTCTTATCAGACCATGGAAGCAAGAAGGAAGTGGCATAACATTTTTCAAATGCTGAAGGAAAAAGAGTTAATACCAATTAAAAGACAGATTGAAATTAAATAATCCTAAATAGTCAAAGCCATCTTGACCAAAAAGAACAAAACTGGAGCTATCACAATATTAAATTTCAAAATATATTACACAGAGATATGGTGATCAAAAGACCATGGTACTGGTATAAAAATAGACACATCAACCAATGAAATAGGTATGAGATAGAGCCCAGAAATAAATCCATACATTTATGGTTAGTTAATTTTTGAGAAGTTGCCAAGAACACACAATAGGGACAGAACAGTCTCTTTAATAATTAATATTGGGAAACCTAGATAGCCATATGTGAAGAATGAAATTAGATCCTTATCTCACCCCAAACCGTAAAACTCTACTAAAAGAAAACAAAGGGGGAAAGCTCTATGACATTAGTCTGGTCAGATATTTCTTGGATAAGATTCCAAAATCACAGTCAATAAAAAAGCAAAAATTGAAAAATGGGATTACATCAAACTGAAAAGCTTTTGCACAACAAACAAAACAATTAATGGAGTGAAGAGAAAAATCACAAATTGGGAGAAAATATTTGCAAATTATGCATCAGATAAGTGGCTAATATCCAAAATAGATAATAGAACTCAGACAATTCAATAAGAAAACAAATCACTCTATGAAAAAAAATGGGCAAATGACCTGAATAGACATATCCCAAAAGCACATATATAAATAGCCAACAAATAAGAAAAAATGCTCAGTATCTTACATTAGCAAAATGGAAGTTAAAAACACAAGATATTACCTCACATTTGTTAGAATGGCAATTGTCAAAAGACTAAAGATAACAAATATTGGCAAAGATGTGGAGAAAAGGAAATACTTGTGCACTGTTGGTTGAAACTGCAAATTTGTACAGTTATTATTGAAAACAGGATGGAAGTTCCTCAAAATATCAAAAATAGATCTGCCATATGATATAGCAATCCACTGCTGAGTATACATCCAAAGGAATGGAGATCAGTATGTCCAAGAGATATCTTTACTCCCATGTTCATTGAGACATTATTCACAATATCCAAGATATGGAATCAACCTAAGTGTATGTCAATGGAAAAGGAAGAAAATGTGGTATACATACAATAGAATACTATTGAGGAAAATAAGGAAATGTGTCATATGCAACAGCATGGATGAATCAATGAGACAATATGCTAAGTGAAACAAATCAGACACAGAATGACAAATACTGTTTGATTTCAATTATACACAGAATCTAAAGCAAAACTGAACTCACTGAAGAAGAGAGTAAAATGGTGATTGAGTGTGGGGTGTAGAAAGGGAGTGGGTAAATGGAGTTAAAAGGTACAAAGTTTTAGACAGGAGGAATAAATTTTGGAGACCTTTGGTGCACTATGATGACTATGGTTAGTAGTAACTAATAATTTGCAAATTGCATATTTGCAAATTGCCAAAAGTATATTTTATGGTTTCACCTAAAAAAAGTGAGGTGATTAATATGTTAATTAGCTTGATTCAGTCATCTACAAATATGAAGTATATATATATGAAGACATCACACTGTACCCAATATATGTAATTATTTGTTAATTATAGATTTAAAAATAAAGTTCTATGTCCTGATCAAAATAAAGGAAGTTGGGGGCTGGGGTTGTGGCTCAGTGGTAGAGCACTTGCCTAGCATGTGTGAGGCACTGTGTTCAATTCTCAGCACCTCATACAAATACATAAAGGTCCACTGACAACTAAAAAATATTTTAAAAGAATAAAGGAACTTAATCAATACAATTCACCCTACTAGTAATCTAAAGAGGAAAACCCATATGCTTATCACAATTTGTGTGAGGAAAGCATTTGGAAAAATTCAACATTTATTCATGATAAAAATCCTCAGCAAACTAGGACTACAAGAGAACTTCCTTAACCAATAAATGACATTTACAAAAATATGGTGAATATAATAATGATGAAAGACTGAACACTTTTTATCCACTCCAACATGTGCTGAGGTTATAGATAATGCAGTAAAGAAGGATCAGGGAGTAAATGCATACGTGTTGGAATGGAAGAAAATAGTCTCTATTAACATATAATATGTTTGTCTACTTAGAACCTCCCATAAAATATCTGCAAGTTTATTAGATGTTGGACTCAGTGGCAGACACTTGTAATCCCAGTAACAAAGGAGGATGAGGCAGGAGACCAAAAATTCAAGGCCAGCTTCAGCATCTTACCAAGACAGTGTCTCAAAATAAAAAATAAAAAGGATGGGGATATAGCTCAGAGGTAGCATACCCTTGGGTTTAATCTCCAGTACCACAAAAAACAGAACAAAACAATCACCCCAAGGACAAACAACAAACTAAACCTATTAGAATAAATAAGTTTAGCAAGTTTGCAGAATGATATCAATATACAAAAGGCACCTATATTTCTGCATACTAGTAATGAAAAAAATTGAAATAAGACCATAATTTTTATTTTTTAAAATTAGTTTTTAGATGTTGATGAACCTTTATTTTATTCACTTATTTATATGAGGTGCTGAGAATCGAATCCAGTGCATCACACATGCTAGGCAAGTGCTCTACCACTGATCCACAACCCCAGTCCGGAGACCATACTTTTTATAATGGCACCAAAATCATAAAATACTTGCCTAGCATGCCCAGGATTCTCCAGCACTGCAAAAAAACCAAAAAAGACCTCAAGACAAACAAATGAATAACCTCCCAAACAAAAAATCCAAAACAACCTAAAACAACCCAAAAAACAGGGAATCACAAAACTCCGAAAACTTAGGCATAAGTATTTTTTACCAAATATGTGCAAAATCTGTACCTAAGCAACTCCAAAAACACTGATTAAAGAAATCAAAGAAAACCTAAATAAGGAAACATACAGGATCATGGATAATAAGAATCAATATGCTAATTTCCCTCCAATATATCTGCTGGATTTATAAAATTCTAGTATGAACCACAGCACAATTTTTGGAGAACTTTATAAACTAATTCTAAGATTTATGTGGAAAACAAAAGGAACTAGACTAGACAAATAATTTTACAAAAGAACAAATTATAGAATTTGAATAATCTAATTTCAAAGTTTCCACAAAAAGTTACATTCAAGGTAGTGTGTAATTAATAGAACAAAAAAGTCTTGCTACTAACATGCACATACACATACACAATTATTTTGGTGGTGCTGGGGATACAATTTTTTTTTTTTGTGGTGCTAGGGATTGAACCAAGAGCCTTGTGCTTGTGAGGCAAACACTACCAACTGAGCTATGTCCCCAGCCCCTACAATTAATTTTTGACAAAGGTTCAAAGACAATTCAATGAAGAAATAGTTTTTATTCAATAAATGGTGTTGATGTTGAACAGTCACATACAAACATAAATAAACAAACCTGGATCTTTATCTTGCTTATACAAAATCTAACTCAATGTGGATCATAAATCTAAATCTAAAACCTGCCAATATAAAACTTAGAGAAAAACACAAGAGAAAATCTTTGTGATCTTGGTTTAGGCAAAGATTTCTTAGATATAACACTTAAAGGTCAATCATTTTGAAAGAATAATTGGACTTCAATATTAAGAATAGTGTCTCTTTGAAAGACACTGAAGGTAAAAAGTCTAAGAGGGTACTGAACTGGGATTTTAGTTTCAGATGGACACAATACCTTTATTTTATTTATTTACTATTATGTGGTGCTGAGGATCAAACCCACTGCTCGGCCATGGAGCTACAGCCCCAGTCCCACCAATTCTCTTTTTAATCATAAGTTCATTCATATATATCCACAAAGAATCTAAAAAAACCCTATTATCCTTTCATTTATTTTTATGTAGAAACAAATTTTCAGGAAAAGTTTGTCACAAAACAGGGCTTACCAGCTTGGTGTCAGACTATTCCCCAGGTATTCCAGGTGACAGCACCTCTTGAGAGATGGGTAATGGCCTCCCTCTTCCCACATGTACACACGTATAGAACCATCTATGGATGCAGCAAGGACATGGAGAGAATCCTTCAAAGGACACCTGGGAGTGAGTGGACAATGAATCAAGCTTAGATTAAAAACTAGGGAAAGGGACTAGGATGCAGCTCAGTGGCAGAGTGCCTTGCCTGGCATGCATGAGGACCTGGGTTTAATCCCCAGCATGGAAAAAAAAAAAAAAGAATCCTACATACCACCCATATGTTGCTGATGGTGCTCTGGTGGCCCTCAAATCGTTGTTGCATGAGGTCATTAACAGTGAAGAGAGATATGTATGGCCCACTCTCAAAGACAATCATACTTTCATCACTGACTCCCATCCAATTAGGGCTGTCTATATGAACTGGCAACAGGAAACTTGCAATTTGATGTGCTGTTTTCATATAAAGCACACATATACACACGTATAGGCAGATCATTTAGTCAGAACAATAACCTTGCACTAAATGAAAAAACAGACTTCCTACTTCTGTGGGACTGCAGTCCAGTGAGGACAATGAAGTGGCCTGACAAATCTATGTCACGGACCATGATAATGGGTGCCCCAACACAGGAATAGAAAGTTATGGACAACAAATAATAGCTTAAACATTGAAAAGAAGCCTTTACTGGAAATGTGCATTGGAACCCAGGCCCTAAAACATAATAGAAATCAAAACATGTCTTTCCCACAAAGCAGGGTGGACCATACAGATCAGCAGGAATATCAGAGTCAAACAGGCAAGGGGTCACACTCAGATAAGTAAATCCTCTGGTTCCCTTATACAGACTGACCCCTTCATATCTATTTAGAGCTTAATAGGAGTGCATGTGGGATAAGGAAGAGAAATGAGTATTTCTAATGTTGCATAGCCTACCTTGGATGACTTTTCTACCCCCAGGGCTTTCTGTTGTTAGATCAAAGTGGTAAATTCTGTTTTTTTGTGGGAACCTCTCTGATACATCAGTGTTATCCTGTTTTCTCTCCTTGGAGTCCAGCAGCCTCTGTAGCATGGTGCCAAAGGGAGAGTGAAATACAGAGGGTTGCTATATTTTGATGGTCTCAGTAAACACTCTGTGAAAAAAACCTAAGGAGAGAGTATTACACATGCAGTCAGGTGAAGGGGAAAGGTAGAGCATCTCAGTACAGGAGGGAATCCAGATAAGTCACTGTTAGAGCCCTCCTCCTATGGCCAAAGCTCTATTCTGAATCTTGGGAAAGGTTAAACAATTATTGCTTCCATTCCAAAGTGTAAGGAGCTCATTGTCTTCCTATCTTCCTGTCATGTTCATAGATAGAATGGAGTCCCTGATGCAGGCTGAAGGGTTACAAATCATCTTGCCACATTGGATTCTGATCAAGATGAGATTGGGTAAATCAATTTTCCCTTCTTGGAAAACTAGTCAAGGATTGTTTGGCTTTTACTACCTCCCCTCTTAACTCCCTGCTCTCTGTTGCCCAGATTACAGGTGCCATGCTATAGATGGCCTGCTCAGAGGCCAAAGACCTCCTTAGGGTAACTCTAAGAGTCTGACGCCCATATATTTCCTTTTGAACTTCTCTGTACTTTCTATCCAAGGTAGATAAAAATTCGGAAAGCAAAAGTGAATAAGGTTACCAAAGATTTTTTTTAATCTCTTTTCTTTATCCCTTTGACTGATTTAGGTTTCATGAACATGTTTTCATTACTAAACATTGGCCACTGCAACTGGATATTATTGCTTAAAGAAACATTGTTTTCTGACCATTTGAACAGATTATGCTTACAATATGGCCTCAGAGAGGAGGGAGCACTATGCCTATTCCTTGTTGACTCTGTAGTTCGTTGGACATTTTCCAACTTGATCTTCCTAATGCTTAACCATCCTATCCTAAACTTAAAGTTCATAGAACAGCGCCTACTTTTGGCAAGATATGTTGATGTATCCCACATGCAAAGACCCATTTCTTGTCAGGAGAGCAGTGTAGAAGATCAACATTATATTGAAATGCATGGACTTTAGAAACATCCCTTAACTCAGGCATTGTAAATGTGTACATATTACCATCAGAATCACTAGTACCAAATTACTAGTACCAATCACTAGTACCAATCACTAGTACCAAAGCATCACTGCCATTTCAACAGAAAAAGATGTTAAATCCTAAAGTATTCAGGAGGCAGCACTGTCATTGGCAATATATGCCCCTATTTCTTCAATTGTAACGGAGATCCAAAACTTCTGACCAGCTTGCCTCCCAAAGTTGTTGGGATAATTCCATGGAATAAAATTTTAGAATAAAATTCTATTCTAAAATAATTTAGAATAAAATTTTCTAAGCCCCAAAACACTCTTGCCAAGGACAGTTATTTGTAGGCACTTGAGCACTGTTTTCTTCCCAGTGTTTGCCCAAATTCACATCTTACTGTCCCTGCCCAAGTTCATGGACAACAACGTACACCTTTAGAAGAGATATAGATATGACATAATTCAGGGACTTAATTTCCTCCATAGAATTATGGCTGGGGAAATATACATGAGGTAGGTCAAGGTGGAATGGAGGTTTTGTGGTCAATGATCATTGGTATTTTGTGACCAATTCATAGGGTAGAAGACAGATCAGGATGTGACAGTAATAGGACTTCAATGCCTTCAAGGCAGCAGCAAGAATTTCATTTTGTGCACCCACTTCAGGTGGGGAGCTCACTTACCATTAGGAATGGCCCATCCTTTGTGAGAAAAGCCTTCAAGGAAAAAGAGATTCGAGCCATGGTGCAAGTAGCCAGAGAATTCCTGTCATGACAATTCCACACTTTGATAGTTCTTTCCATATCTGTAGTGATCGCAAGATGCATCTGAGGGAGGGTCTCCAGATTTGTGATATTGGACTGTTGTATTGGGCTTGACCAGATCATAGTGCCCTAGAGGGCAAGAGCAACATTCTGTGTTCTGGAAACATACCCAACAGTTTTCATTCTGCCAATGCTTATTTGGAAGCCTATTCCAAACCAGACCCATTTCTTGCTTTTGGGAAAAGGACTTCAAGATTCTAAACATCTCAATTATATTGGTGATGTGAGTGAACACGAAAACAGGAACTAATGCATTACGCTCAGAGGCAGGACCAGGAACTCAGAATATGAGGAACAGAATGATCAGACTCTGTGCTCAAATCAGTTCTGCCTCTTAACCAACAGTGCAATATCTAGCAAGTTACTTCCTATCATAGCTTCTCATGGGGCTATTATTACATTTTTTTTTTTTTTGGTACTGGGGATTGGACCCAGGGGCACTCCACCACCGAGCCACATCCCCAGCCCTATTTTGTATTTTATTTAGAGACAGGGTCTCACTGAGTTGCTTAGGGTCTTGCTCAGTTGCTGAGGCTGGCTTTGAACTCACGATCCTCCTGCCTCAGCCTCTCAAGTGCTGGGATTACAGGCGTGCGCCACCACGACCAGCTTATTATTACATTTTATGACACATGAAACAGAATTCTGCCTTGGGAATTCTAGGAGTTCGAAATGCATCAACCTTCATGAAAATTATTATTCCAACCTTTTGCATTGCAAACAAGACAGAAGAAACAGTTTCTCCTGCAGACTTTTCGTTAGCCTTTTTAAAATTGTGAAATATATATATACATATATATTTATAAACAAATATAAATATGAATTTAGTAAATTATAACCACTTCTAAGGTGGTTATAATTCAAGGTAACCAACTTCTAAGCCCTCCCAAACTTTCCTTGCACTTGATCTATTTAATAACCATTTTATATTTCTCAAATGTAATCTTTACTTTGATTACTAGTACCAAAAAGGTAAATTGTTATAGTGTATTCTATTGCCATGTAATGAACCATCCCAATATTTATGGGGATCCAATAAATGCTTTTGTTATATCAGTTTCTGTTGGGTCAAAAATTGAGGTGTGGCTTGACAATGTAGTTCTGATTCTGGCTCTGTCATGAAGTTGCAGTCAAGTTTCACTTTCAAAATATCTCACTCATGTGACTGGCAATTTGGTGCTGGATATTGGCAGGAGTCCTCTGTACCTCACCACACAGCTGTCTCTAGAAGTCTGCTTGACTATCTATCCTCTTTACACTGTGGCTGAATTTCTATGATCCAGTAACCTTAGTAGAAGTGTCTTTCATGACACAGCTTTAGAAGGTACACACCATTATTTCTACAACATCTTATTGATTACATAGGTCAGTGCTATTCAATATGGCAGTAAACTACACAAGATCATGAATACTATGGGACAAAGAAGCTGGGGCTATCTTAGAGACTGGCTGCCACAGGTCCAGGTATAGATGAGGCTCTTCAGATTCAATTGATCTTGATGTGAAATCTTTGAACTATATGTACAAGTTATTTATCCTCCACATCCCCAAAATACAAGGGAAGGGGAGGCACAGAATGACAGTCACTGCCAATTTAAAAAGGGGAAAATGGAAAAAAAGGGTGGGAAGCACCAAGGAATGACTGATAAACAGAACTTTTAAAATCCAATAGAGAATATGCTGGTAGTTTGTTGATTAGGAGTCAAGCCCTGAGAAAGATTCTTTGTGGCTCTTTCTTCTGTCCGCTGTCCACCATGGACAAATTTGCAGCTGAGTAGTTTTTGGAGCCTGCTTCTGGACTGTAAAAGTTTTGGGATCCAAAGCCTGCTTTTCCTTTGTCAAATGCATTTGCAATGTATTTCCCCTTTAAACCCAAGTTGGCAATGTTTCTGCCAAGGTCATTTATTTTTCCAATGTCATTCTTTGAAAAACTTTGTGGTTCTCTTAAGAACCTTATTGGTGTTTTTGCTACTAGACAGTAGTCACATTCACATGTCTTTGAGGTAAACCCTTTTATATCTTGGTTTTCTGCTGTGGCTACTGAGGATAATGCCTTAAGGTTCTTTTGTTTTTTGGAACCGAAGATTGAACTCAGGGGCACTCAGCCACTGAGCCACATCCCCAGCCCTATTTTTTTTTATTTTATTTAGAGACAGGGTCTCACTGAGTTGCTTAGTGCCTTGACCTTGCTGAGGCTGGCTTTGAACTTGTGATCCTCCTGCCTCAGCCTCCCAAGTGCTGGGATTACAGGCGTACGCCACCACACCCGGCTGCCTTAAGGTTCTTAAAAGTCCCATTGACATAACAGTTCTCCAAGGCACTTTCTTGCTTCTTTCTGAAATCAGAGCATTTTGCAGTCATTCCTTTGGCTTCATCTTTGTAGTATGATCTCCTGATTTGATCTTTGCTTGGAACCTGTTTCTTGAATTTATCATTTTCCATCTGAAGAGGCTATGGATTTTCAAAACCAGCAATTTTTAACTCCCCTTTATTTGGAAGTCATTACTTTAACCTCTTTCTTTTCTCTTGCATTTTACTATGAATATCAAAAATGGTAGCATCGAGAATTCTGCCTGGAAATGTCTTTAGCAATACCATTCAATTTGTTGGATACATTTTCTAATTTTCACTTTACATGCGTGACAGTATTGCTAAACTTCTGCCAGTATGTGACAAGGATCCATTTTCTCCATTGTCCAATATTATTTCTTATACTTTCCTTTAAGCCCTCATGTAGGTCATAAGGTTTTTGATAATCATTTAAAACTCAATCCTCTCTTCTGAGTCTTTTCAGCTTATGCCCACTGCCTGGTTCCAAAGCTTCTTTTACATTTTACATTTTGGTTTATAGCAGCACTCGGCTTCCAGGTACTAAAGATTATACCAGTTAAATATTGTTTATAACAAATTACATTAAGGATTAAAGCAATAAACACAGTTTCTGTGAATTAAAAAGTCAAGAGTAGATTGAGTGGTTCTGGCTTAGAGTTTCTAATGAGGTTGAAGAAGGCATTGGCTAAAGGCTTGACTGGGGCTGGAGGATCTGTTGCCAAGATGACCCAATTACATGATGGCAAGTTGGTGTTTCCTATTGGCAGGAGGTCTGGATTCTTTGCTATCTGACCATTGGGCTGTTCTCAGGGACAAGATGCTGGCAACTTCTTGAAAAAGTTACCTAAGAGATACACTTCTATATGTTTTTTAAATTTCCCTATAAATACTCATATTTGTAAGAGGTCAATTATTATACTTCAAAAGACTCTGGGCATTAAAGAGTCATCACACAATTGTTTTTGTTTTAACAGAGAAGGAGAGAGAAATACCAACAGAAAAATCCAAGAAAATACAATCATTGGGGACCCACTTTGGAGTCTTTCGACTCCCTACCCAGTGCTACTTGCATTACCTTATTTCTGAAATCAGAGCATTTTGCAGCATTTATGCATTTTGCATAAAGGTCCTCACAAGACCTTTATGTCCCTTTGAGGTAATTAGAGTTAGAGATCATTTTCTGCAAAAGCAACATAACGATCACCTATCATTGACAAAGAGGCAGTAGAAAAAGTAATGAAGGTACATAACACCAAAAGATTATTTCATAAAGTCACTTTGTGTTACTGGTAGAAAATAAGTTATTATACAATTTATATATAGAAATACATGTTAAAAAGTAAATTCCTGAGACAACAGAGGGTGGGCAAGATGGCTGAATAGAAGTACCCAGCATTCACCTACTCTTTTACAGGAAGAATTAAACAACAGGTGCATATGAATAGATTGAAGTGAGTATTGGCAGGGGAACATTGGAATTCAACAGTAGAAAGATGGAAACCTTGTAAAATCCAAAGACCTGAGAGAGCAGTAGAGCAAGAGAAAATATCCCATCACCTGCCATTCTGGTCTAGGGGAGGGTTAGTCTCCTCTCTGAAGGAATAAAGGTGAAGGAGTACCAGCAACCATCAGTGCAGATACTGGTAAAGTTTCATGGCTTTTGCAGTCTTATAGCTTAAACAGATAATAGTAGAGACCTTTACAATAGTCTGAAGTAGTTGCTTCATTTCTCAGGGAACCAAGGGTGCTGTAGACAGAAGCCAGCTTAAGAAGGGACCTACTGTCTGAATTTGGACTGCTCTATTGTCTGAATATTGCCCTGCAATATTCTCATTTCTAGGATCCATAGACATTTCACTGCATTGTCTCAGTGGGTGGCTGCCTCATGAACTAAACTGAGCTTGGTGGAGAGTGGTTGACACAAATTGCTGAGAGTACCACACAATGGGGAATGGGTACTAAGATGTGGATGGGAGCAGGGGGTGCCCTCTACAAGAACTGGGGGATGGGACTCTGCCCTGTAGGACCAGGGACTTGGCCAGTGATGAGGTTTCATATGCATGCCAGGACTGAGGAAGATTGCCTGCATAGTTCTTGCTATCCCTCACCAAGTACCATGCAAGGGTGCCTACCACTAATGAGATGGATAAAGAGCTCTGAGACTCTACTGCTCCTTTTCCCACAGAGGGATGTTGGGGCAGTTTCAAGCAACACTACTGCATCATGCCCCAAGATGCACAGCCAAAGAAGGTCTGAAAAGAATCTTTGCTCAGAGAGGAGACTAACCCTCCCCTATGACCTTGTTCTGCTCTCCTTTTATCCTTTAAGCACCCCAACTCTGAGAAATTTTACCCAGCTCCAGCCATGACTCACTCCTGGATACTACAACTGAATTAGAGAGAGAAATGCCCCTACCTGTTGCCCTGTCCCTAGGTGTGCACAGTTGTGGGGAAGTCTCTAAGGTTTTACTCCTGGCGGAGCATGCTTATAGTAGCAGTTCAGAGGAAATGCTCAACTTTTGCTTTCACTGTACCTAGGAAGGCAATCTGCTCAGCTGCCTCCACTTTACCTATGCAGGTACCCTGCATCTGTTGCCCCCACACCTTGACTGACATATAGTGCTGAGAAGCCAGGGTGAGAGAGCATAGAGGGGTATAGTGTTTCCTCTCCAGCCTCTGCAGGAGAAGCACCTGGTCTCATGACATATCTCATTAGATGACAAATGCTTCAGGTCCCTTATCACTAATGGAATAACCAATACTAGAGACCCATTCAAGTAACAGAATCACTATCAGTGCCTGAGGAAACTTCTACCACCTGATAGGGGCTGCCACTCTATTTGTAGGGGTAATCACACAGGGTTCGCCCCCACTCCACTCTGCTATCTACACCACATCTCTCTGAACTGCTCAGTGTCCCCACTCTTACATGACCCACAGGGATAGTGAGTCTCTCTGACTCTGATACAGTATGGCTGTACCCAAATCAACCTATCATAGCCAAAGAAGCTATAAGGAGATTACACAGTAGTACTCAGCTGGAGATAAATTCAGCAAAACAAATAGATTCTGGAAGCTTTCTCTTCAGGAGAAAGCTGCTTACTAAGAAGGCCATCCTGTAAAAATGGTAGAGATATCCACTTCACCAGATGTACAAATCTCAACATAGGAGCACAAGAAATATGAAAAAAACAAGGTAATATGACACATCTTAAAGATCATTAACCCTGTGGTAACAGATTCCAAAGACAGTTAAGTAGATGAAATTTCTGATAAAGATCCAACAAGGATCACACACAGACTGAAAATGAAAGGATGGAAAATGATATTTAAAAAATGGAATGTGAGAACAAGCAGGAATAGCTTTATTTGTATCTGACAAGACTTTAAAACAAAAACAGTAAGAAGGGACCGTGAAGGTCACTATATAAATGGTTATGGGATCAATTAATCAAGAATATATGATGATTATTAATCTCTATATACCTAATAATGAAACAGCCACTTTTATAAGAAAAACATTAAACCAAAAGGAAGAGGTAGGCTTCAATATAATAATAGTGGGGGATTTCAATACCTGACTCTCACAAATGGATAGATCATCCAGATCCCATCCCTTGTCAGCAAATGAACAAAGAAACATCAGAATTAAGCTTAGACCAAATAGACTTAATAGACATTTAGAGAACATTCCATCCAACAGCTGTGGAATATGTATTCTTTTTGTCAGCACATGGAAATTTCTCTAAGAATAGATCATGCAGTCAGCCATGTCCTAAATTCAAAAATTTCAAATCATATCATGTATCTTTTCTTATTACAATGGAATGAAACTAGAGATCAACAGCAAAGAAAACTTTAGAAATTATATAAATACATGGAGGCTAAACAGCACACTTTTGAACAAACAGCAGATCATTGAGGAAGTCAGAAGGGAAATTTAAAAATTCCTTGAAAAAAAACAGAAATGGAAACATAATATACAGAAACCTATGGCTTACAGCAAAAACAGTACTAAGAGGAAAGTTTATAGCACTGAGTGCCTAAATTTAAAAAGATTTAAAATAAATATAAACATAATTATGCATCTCAAGGTCTTAGAAAAGCAAGAATAGAACATATCCAAAATTGGTAGAAGGAAAGAAATAATAAAGATAGGAGCAGAAATAAATGAAATAGAATCCTAAAAACAATACAAAGGATCAAAGAAACAGAGTTGGTTCTTTGGAAAGATAAAATTGACGAATCAGAGAGAGAACATAAAATGATCCAAATAAAATTAGAGATAAAAAGGAGATATTACAACTAATACTATAGACATTTGGACTTTTGAAGGATTATTAGGAATTATTTTGAAAAACTGCTAAAAATTGGAAAATCTAGAGGAAATGAACAAATTTAGGGACTTGCAGGGCCTACCAAGATTGAAGCAAGAAGATATAAAAGACCTGAATAGACCAATGACAATAAATGAATTTGAATCAGTAATAAAGTTTTCCAACAAAGAAAAACCCTGGACCAGAAGGCTTCACTGTTGAATTTTACCAAACTTTTTTTTTTGGTAGGGTTGAGGATTGAACCCAGGGCCCTGCGCATTCAAGGCAAATGCTCTATCACTGAACTACAATTCCAGCCTCTTACTAAATTTTTTTTTTTTTTGTACCAGGGATTGAACCTGGGGGTGCTTAACCACTGAGCCATATCCCCAGCCCTTTTTATTTTATTTTTTAAAACTTGAGAGAGAGTCTTTCTAAGTTATCCAGGGCCTCGCTAAGGCTGGCTTTGAACTTGTGATCCTCCTACCTCAGCTTCCTGAATTGCTGGGATTATAGGTACGTACCACTGAGTCTGGCTTACCAAACATTTAACACAATGCTTCTGAAACTATGAGAATATATCCTTGATGAACACAGATGCAAAGATATTCAGCAAAATACTAGCAAATCAAATTAAACAGGACACTGAAAATATCATACACCATGATCAAACTGGTTTCATGAAAACCAATATGAACCAAGGATGGTTCAACATATGAAAATCAATAGACATCACAAATAGAATCAAGGATAAAAATAATATGATTGCCTAAATAGATGTAGAAAAAGTGATAAAATTTATTATCATTTCATGATAAAAGTCCTGAACAAATTAGGTATGGAAGGATCGTATTTCAACATAATAAGGGATATATATGACAAGTCTATAGCCAACATTACACTGAATGGGAAAAAACTTGTTTATTTAAGGTCAGGAATAAGACAAGGGTGTTCACTCTTACTGCTCTTATTTAATATAGTACTAGAAATTTTAGAGCAATTAGGCAAAAGAAAGAAATAAAAGGCATATGAATAGGAAAGGAGGAAGTCAAAGAATCCCTGTTTGTGGATGATATGATTCTATATAAATAAACACCTAAACACCTAAAGACTCCGAATAAAGTAGGAGGGTATGAAAATCCACATAAAAAATCAATAGCTTGTCTATATACTAATATATACCAGTTTGCTGAGAAAGAAATCATGAAAGCAATCCCATTCACAATAGCCAGACACAAAAAATATTACAGAAGTAAAAGACCCCTACAATAAAATTTTAAGAAATGGAAGAAAGAAATTGAAGATGAAGACATTAAAAGATGGAAAAACCTTCATGTTCATGGATTGGGAATAACTATTATTGCTAAAGTGACTATACTACCCAATTTACAGGTTCAATGCAGTCCCATCAAAATATCAATGACAAACTGGGCACGGTGACGCATGCCTATAATCCAAGCGACTTGGGAGGCTGAGTCAGGAGGATTGTGAGTTCAAAGCCAGCCTCAGCAATTTAGGGAGGCCCTAAGCAACTCAGTGAGACCCTGTCTCTAAATAAAATACAAAATAGGGCTGGGGATGTGGCTCAGTGGCCCCAGTGTCCCTGAGTTCAATCCCTGGTTCCAAACAAACAAACAAACAAAAATACCAATGACATTCTTTACAGAACTAGAAAATACAATATGGAAACTCATCTGGAAGAAAAGACCCAGAATAGTCAAAGTAATCCAGCGTGAAAAGAGAACAGCAGGAGCTCTCACAATACCGGATTTCAAGACATACTACAGAAACATTCTACTAAAAAAACAACAACAAAATAAAACCAAACAAGAACAAAAACAAAGATTTTTCTTTTTCTTTCTTTTCTTTATTTCCTTTTTTTATTAAAAAAATTTTTTTTTGGTGTGGGGATTGATCACAGAATCGCTTAATCACTGAGACACATCCCTAGCCCTTTTTAATTTTTTTATTTACAGATAGAGTCTTACCAAGTTGCTTAGGGCCTTGCTAAGTTGCTGAGGCTGGCTTTGAATCTGCACTCCTCTTGCCTCAGCCTCCTGAGCCTCTGAGATTATAGGCATGTGTCACCATATCCAGCTAGTTAGCTTTTTCATCACTGTGACCAAAATAGCTGACAAGAACAACTTGGAGGAAGAGAAGTTTACTTGGGGTTCATGGTTTTAGAGGTCTCAGTCCATAGACAGCCAACTCCAAGGCTCTGGGCCTAAAGAGAGGCAGCACATCAGGGGGAAGGGACCACTGGAGGAAAACTGAACTCACTGCAAAGTCAGGAAGCAGAGAGAAAGGGAGGGGGAAGGGACCACAGGAAAACTGCACCCTTCCAGGGCACGCCCCTGGTGACCTACCTAATCCAGGCTGCCCCACCTACCTACAGTTACCATTCAATCAGTCTATTCAAACTGATTAGGTTAGAACTCTCATAATATAATCATTTAACCTCTGAGTATACCTTCATTAACAGGAGTTTTGGGGGTATACCTCATATCTAAATCAGAACAATAACTATAATGTACCAATTAAAAATAAGTGAATAAATAGAAGTACCATAGAGTAGAGAAAGGAGGCCAGGCAGAGGAAAGAGGGGAAGGAAGAGGACAGAAATGGAGAAAACTATGGTATATGTATTTATGAATGTCATAATGAACTCCACTATTATATGTAACTATAATACACTAAAAAAAATAAGTGTGCTTAATATTTAAGAGCAAGCTTTATGGAGTAAAGTTGTTGGGTCTAACCCATTTTTGTCATTGAAATAATAAAGTATATCCACACCTTAAAAAATAAAATATGGTTTATATAGATACATATAAAATATGGAGTTTTATTCAGCCATAAACAAGAATGAAATTATGTCATTTGCTGGTAAATGGCTAGAACTTGAGAACATCACGCTAAGTGAAATCAGCCAGACTCAAACTCAGAGATAGGATCTCTCTCTCTTTCTGAGAAAGAGGAATTTAAAAAAAAGAAGGAGAGGGAAATCCCACAAAAATAGATGGGAGTCCAGTAAAATAGAGGAAGGGGATTAGGGAGGGGAAGGGGTAGGAAGTGGGGCATGAAGAAGTTCTGGGGAATGAAATTTACCAAATTAGTTTATACATATCCATATACAATTACATCATAATGAATCCCACTTTTATAATGCACTATATAAAACAATAATAGAAGGGTGATCAGTGGAGTAGAGCAAGCAGATCAGGGGAGGGAGGAGGGAAGGAAAGGGAAAGAACTAGGGAATGTGATTGACCAAATTATGTCATGTGCATGTACAAATATGGCATAATGAATCCTACAATTATGTATAATTATGCACCAACAAAAATAAAATTAAAAAGAGAAAACCGGTTTTGAAACTTTGTTACTAACTCCAAGTATCATTTTTCTCTCAGCACTATTTCATGTGTCACAGGTATGCGTTATTTTTGCTACTGATTTGCCAGACTCACCTCTTGTACCTCCCAGGTATAAAGCTTGCACACTGAAGACACAATACAAATGATTGACTTTTCTTGTCTGTCTAGTGTGATGCCATTTCCTGAGAGATAAGCCACTGGTCCCAAGATTTCTGGAAGGAAACACAGACAATACTTGGTCATGAGATAGTAGAGGGATGATTCAAAGCAAATAAAAATAATTTTAAGTTTTTCTGGGTAGAAATTATGGAGAAGACAGAAACTGGGCTTCAGAGTCAGTCAAACATTGGGTCCTGTTGCAGATTGGTCACTGGGAGATACTGGTAAACTTCCTTTTTCTCTTTGATCTGTTTCCATAGATTAATGGGTATTAGAACCTCTCCACGGAAATATAGAATTTAAAAAATCATGTTATATGCATATATAAATATACCAAAGGAAATTTCACCTTTATGTATATGTAGAAAGTACCAGTCAAAAGTAAATAAATGAACAAAAGGAAGATCAGGGGAGTAGAGGAAGGAGAATGGGGGAGGGAGGAGGGAAGAGAAAAGATGGGGGAATGGGATAAAAATCAAATTCCTTACACGAATGGTTTTGTTAAAATGAACCCAACTACTATGTATAACTATAATGCTCTTAAAAAAACTCTTTCCATCAGAGAACTGTTACAAGTATTAAAAGCAGTATCAGGGATAAAATGAACAGTAGAGCCTTTGTTATTTAGGAGTTTATCCATTAATTCCCCACTTCCCCCAATTTTTTTTCTAGGATGGGTAGGAAGCCTTTGGGAAAAGGGAGTTACAGAGTTCTATTTTATGTTGTGAAGCAGTCACTCTGGTTCCTCCATTCAGTACAGACACAGGAGGCAGGAACACTGGTGATGTGACTATCACAGCAACCCAGGCCCATTAAATTTTAATCCCTTTTCCCTTCACTGAATGAGAACACAGAACTGCATACAGGGGAAAAATAGAGTGGACTTCTGAAAACAAGTTTATCATGCTCCCCCAAGACACCTGTCTCCATACCAAGGTTCCCAGCTGCTTCTTTGTAGATAAAGTCTTTTGACTGTGCACATGCCATCTGATGCTCCTTGCTTTGTCTGGTGGAGGAATAATTGCTTCCACGTCTGTGTGCCCAGGTGCTCATAGGTGAAGTTGCAGACATACCATTTCTTCAGACACAGCCTCTGGGAAACAGTCATATTCCCATCAGGCTGCACTCAGTTCACCTCCTCAGAACCACTGTTATATCACATGAACCCTTAATTCATGCTAGCCTTTCAGCCTAACCACAATACAGATGCACACAGACCAAAGTACAGGTACACAATTAGATGGCCACCTCTTCCATTCCCGCCTTACCCTGCCCCTTTCCTTACTCACCTCCATAGGAAATCACTTTCAGTAATCTTATTCCAATTCTATGGGAGAGAAGGCAGGGCCTGGGTTGCTATGATAGCCACAATTGATAAGCAATTGACACACAAATACTGGCTTCTCTTCTGCTTGCATTTATTCTGGGGGCTGGACCCACAAAGGTTAATCTGACACAATCCCAGCTGTCAAAGCCTGCCCAGTCTGGGGAGAGGGAAGTGGGAAGAGCAGAGACCTATCCCTGCTAATACAGGTACTCAATATTCCTGTGAGAGTTCAAAGGAAGAAATAATTTTCTAGGACTTGAAATGGGAGACTCAAGAATCATTTAGTCAAAATAACTCCTGTACATCAGCTTGTCCTTTCCATTTAACAGAATGTGAGGCACTCAAAGTATTGTTCTGCTGTTCTGCAAACTGATGCACAACTGGTCAAGAGAAGTGAATGGATTCTAGGGACACTGGTTATCAGAGTTAAGTGGGTGGATCTGAACAAGATAAACTTAAGGAATGAAGGAAGGCTGTGTGTGTGTGTGTGTGTGTGTGTGTGTGTGTGTGTGTGTATGTGATGCTGGGGTAGCTAAGACCCATGGCTGAGGCTGAGAGGTAGAAGGGTCCTGACAAGGTAGAGGAGTGTGGACTGGACGCTGGTCAATTCTGTCAGAGCAGTGTAGAGTGGAGGGCCTTTACCTTGCTCACTTGCAAAGCCTGTAGCAAGCTGAACACATCCAGATATGAGAAGATTTTCACCATTGGCACATCAGGCAACTGGATCTCCATCTTACATGGCCAGAGTTCACATACAGTCTTCTTTCTCCTTTTCAGGTTGCTCTGTATTTAAAGCCTTGGCCAAAGTCTATAGCACTTGGAAGGATTTCCACCCATAGCCCATCTGGCTCTAATTGAAACAAGCTGCAGGTGGGCAGATTCCCAGCCTGCCCTCCACTTTGGCCACTTCCCTTGGGCCAAATCCACTCAGCTGTGGGCATACCTATCTAAACTCACTTGTTATTGTTGTTCATTGTTAAGATGAACTCAACAACACCTTCTAGGCACTCTGAACTAGAAGTGTAGGACTGGGGGCAGCCCAAGTTGCAGATGCACTTACAAGACCTCTCTAGAAAATGTTAATTAACACACTTGGACAGATTTAGTTCTGTAGGTGGCACCTATTATTCCAAATTACTGGGGTAGGGAATCTTGTTTGCCACATTTATACTGAATCTGGTTAGCAACACCCATCTCTTAATGCCAATACAGATTCTGGATTTCTGCTTTTGTGAATTTACCTTTCCAGTGGGAGGGAAAAAATGATTCAAAGAGATGTCTCCATAGAGATCTTTGCTAAAGGAGTAGGCCTTGTTGGAGATGGCTCTTACAGTCAGTGCCTGCCCCTGGGATGCAACAACTTTCTATAGTTACATGTCTGCCAAGATTTTTTTTTTGGAACCAGATATTGAACTCAGGGGCACTCGGCCACTAAGCCACATCCCCAGGCCTATTGTGTATTTTATTTAGAGACAGGATCTTACTGAGTTGCTTAACGCCTTGCCCTTGCTGAGGCTGGCTTTGAAGTCCTGATCCTCCTGCCTCAGCCTCCCAAGCCTCTGGGATTACAGGTGTGCACCAGTACCAGGCCTGCCCAAGAAAGCTGGAGTGGGGACTGCTCTTTGGCCCTATGTGGGTCACCAAATTTGTTGCCGAAAGTTTGATCCTTGTCCCCAGTGCCAATTCAATAATGAGGACACAGTTTTGAGAAAAAGGAAAAAGAAGTTTTATTTCTTTGCGAGCAAAGGAGAAACACAGGGGACTCCTGTCCCAGAGACTGTGCTTCTGCCCATCAGGAAGAACAGGGGGATTTTAAAGGAGCTCTTCAAAGGCCACATTCCAGGTGTGCCCTGACAGGGGGTCCCAGGGCACCCTGATGGTGTAGTAACATTCACTAGTTAATTTGGGAGATATTCACTTCCTAGATCCTCTGGCAAATATCTCCTTCTTATGGAGCACAGATAACTCAAGGTAATCTTATTCCCTGCCCCCAGGTTAGGGAGGGGGAGAGGGAGGAGAGGAAAAGGAAACAATATCCCTTTTAAAAATAAGCCTCAGAGCTATATTCAAAAGGTGAAGTGGGCTTAGCATAAATAGCCTTTAACAATGTTGATGTATGTTCCTACTATCCCTATTTCTTCCAGGGTTTTGAGCATGAAAGGGTGTTGTATTTTGTCAAACACATTCTCTGCATGTATTGAAATAATCATATGATTCTTATCCTTAAGTCTATTGATGTGATGAATTACATTTATTGATTTCTGTATGTTGAACCAACCTTGCAACCCTGGGACGAACCTCACTTGATTGTGGTGCACTATCTTCTTAATATGTTTTTGTATGTGATCTGCCAGAATTTTGTTAAGGATTTTTGCATCTATATTCATCAGACATATTGGTCTAAAGTTTTCTTTCCTTGATGTGTCTTTGTCTGATTCTGGTATCAGAGTGATACTAGCTTCATAGAATAAATTTGGAAGGGTTCCCTCCTTTTCTATTTCATGAAATACTTTGAGTAGTATTGGTATAAATTCTTCTTTGAAGGTCTTGTAGAACTCACTAAGAATCCATCTGGTCCAAGGCTTTTCTTGGTTGGTAGTCTTTTGATGGCTTCTTCTATTTCATTACTTGACATTGATCTGTTTAAATTGTGTATGTTCTCCTGGTTCAGTTTGAGAGGATCATATGTCTCTAGAAATTTGTCCATGTCTTCAAGATTTTCTATTTTGTTGGAGTATAGATTTTCAAAGTAGCTTCCAATTATGTTTTGTATTTTACTGGTGTCTGTTGTGATATTTCCTTTTTCATCATGAATTTTAGTAATTTGAGTTTTCTCTCTCCTTCTCTTTGTTAAGGGCTTATCTATTTTATTTACTTTTTCAAAGAACCAACTTTTTGTTTTGTCAATTTTTTGAATGGTTTCTTTTGTTTCAATTTCATTGATTTCAACTCTGATTTTAATTATTTCCTGTCATCTACTACTTTTGGTGTTGTTCTGTTCTACTTTTTCTAGGGCTTTGAGATGTAATGTTAGATCATTTAGTTGTTGAGTTTTTATTCTTTTCTTGAATGTGTTCCATGCAATGAACTTTCCTCTTAGTACTGCTTTCATAGTGTCCCAGAGATTTTTATGTTATACCATTATTCTCATTTACTTCTAAGAATTTTTTTTATCTCTCCCTAATGTCTTCTGTTATCCATACTTCATTCAATGGTATATTATTCAGTCTCCAGGTGTTGGAATAGTTTCTTTTTTTTATTTTGTTATTGATTTGTAATTTCATTCCATTATGATCTGATAGAATTCAAGATAGTATCTCTAATTTTTTGCATTTACTAAGGGCTGCTTTGTGGCATAACATATGGTCTATTTTAGAGAAGGATCCATGTGCTGCTGAGAAGAAAGTGTATTCACTTGTTAATGGATGGAATATTATATATATGTCTATCAAGTCTAAGTTATTGATGGTGTTATTGAGTTCTACGATTTCTTTGTCTAGTTTTTGTTTAGAAGACCTATTCAGTGGTGACAGTGGTGTGTTAAAGTCACCCAGAATTATTATGTTGTGGTCTATTTGATTCCTGGAATTGAGAAGGATTTGTTTGATGTATATGGATGCACCATTGTTTGGGGCATAAATATTTACAATCATTATGTCTTCCTGATTTATGGTTCACTTAAGCAGTATGAAATGACCTTCTTTGTCCCTTCTGACAAATTTTGTCTTGAATTCCACTTTATCTGATAAAAGGATTCAAATTCCTTCTTTTTTACTGCATCCATGTGCATGGTAGGTTTATTCCCATCCTTTCACCTTTAGTCTGTGGATGTCCTTTTCTGTGAGATGAGTCTCTTGAAGGCAGCATATTGCTGGGCCTTTCTTTTTAATCTAATCTGTTAGTCTATGTCTTTTGATTTATGAATTTAGCCATTAATGGTCAGGGTTATTATTGAGATATGATTTGTATTTCCAGTCAGTTTGGCTTATTTTTTGTTTTTAACTTGACTTGGTTTCTCCTTTGACTGGCTTCTCCTTTGGGATAGTTCCTCCCTTTGCTGACTTACATCATTGTTTTTCATTTCCTCCTCATGGAATAGTTTGCTGAGAATGTTCTGTAGTGCAGGCTTTCTCTGTGCTAATTCTTTTAACTTTTGTTTGTCATCGAAGGATTTTATTTCATCTTCAAATCTGAAGGTTAGTTTTTCTGGGTATAAGATTCTTGGTTGGCAACCATGTTCTTTCAGAGCTTGAAATACATTGCTCTAGGACCTTCTAGCTTTTAGGGTCTGGGCTAAGAAATCTGCTGATATCTGTATTAGTTTCCCCCTATATGTAATCTGATGCTTTTCTCTCGCAGCCTTTAAAATCCTATCTTTATTTTGTATGTTAGGCATTCTCATTATAATGTGCCCTAGTGTGGATCTGTTGTAATTTTGTGCATTTGGTGTTCTGTAAGCCTCTTGTAGTTGATTTTCCATTTCATTCTTCAGGTTTGAGAAATTTTCTGATATTATGTCATCAAATAGGTTGTTCATTCCTTTGGTTTGTATCTCTGTGCCTTCCTCAATCCTGATAATTCTTAAATTTGGTCTTTTCATGGTATCCCATAGTTTTTGGAGGTTCCATTCATGATTTCTTACCATCTTCTCTGTTTGAGGTACTTTATTTTCAAGATTAAATATTTTGTATTCATTGTCTGAAGTCCTGTCTTTCAAGTGATCTAGTCTGTTGGTGATGTTTTCCATTGAGTTTTTAAATTTGGTTTATTGTTTCCTTCATTTCAAGGATTTCTGTTTGGTTCTTTTTTAGAATCCCTATCTCTTTATTAAAATGATCTTTTGCTTCCTGAAGTTGCTCTTTCAACTGCTTATTGGAGTGATCATTCATTGCCTGCTTTTGCTCTCTTATGTCATCCTTTGCTTCATGAATCATTTTAATTATGTATATTCTGAACTCCTTTTCTGACATTTCTTCTACTATGCTGTAATTGGATTATATTAATATAGAATCTTAGTCTGTTTGGAATACTTTCTTTCCTTGTTTTTTCATGTTGTTCATGTATATTCCCCTCTAGCAGTGCACATCTGGGTTATTGCAGTTTTCCCCCCTATAGGCTTATAGTGACCCTGAAGGTTTCCAAAACCTCTTCTTTAAGGGAGAGGTCAATATTAGCAGACCCAGTACAGACAACATGCAGCCCTAAACCAAACAGCCCTTATGAGCAATATTGTCATAATAAACAGAGAGGATGAGTTCAATTATTATCTATAGTATAGCAAATAGATTTGAAATGAGGTCTGTTATTTCTAATGGAGGACAAGGAGGGTGGGGATGGGTGTAGGATGTAACTGTTAATGGGATAAGAAAAGAGTGTATAGAAGTTCTAGATTGTAGGAAGAGTGAAAGTGTAATCAAAAGAAATTGGTTAGTGTGAGAAAATGGAGAGACTCTGAGGAAACAAGTAAACAAAAGGAAAATAGAGAGTACATAAAATAAAGAAATAAAAACTTATAAATTTTCAAAAAGGAGAAAAATTATCTATACAACAGTCATATACTATTCAAACCTCCCAGGCTTCAATAACCTGATGCATGAGATGTACTTGACAATGAGCTTCCAGTCTCCAGCAGGTATCTCAGAATGGGCTTTGCCCCAACTAAAGATGGCAGCTTCCACTTCCAGGATAATCTAAGATGGCCACACTGGCTTCCAAATGTGTTGGCAAGTGGGGAGTTGCAGTGCAGGGCAAGGATGCTGTGTTCATGTGGGGTGTGGTCAGTTGGACTGTGGTCCCTGGAGGTGGGATGCTGTTGGTTTGGCTGAGGGGTCCTGAGGCAGGATGTGGTCAGTCAGGATGGAGTCCTGCAGGTCCTGGCTATTGTCCCACAATGGCTCAGCCATGTGTAACCAAACCTGCAGGTACTGTGACAGTGGACTTCCAGGAAGCAGCAGGCAGCTAGTGATCTGCTGGTGGACTGCAGACAGTCTGCAGGCTACCAGCAGATGATCAGCAGATGGACCTCTGGTGGTGGGTTATGGGTAGGTAAAAGGCAGGTGATGAGCAGGCAAGAGGCAGGCAAATGGGCAAATGGCTGACGATAGACAGCAGTCAGTGAGCAATCTGCATTCAAAAAGTAGTCAATATTCTGGCAGACTGCAGGGGATTGAGGTGGACAAATAGGGTAAGCAGCAGGGGATTGATGGGCAGCAATAATTGCCTCACAGAGAAACAGATTTTCCTCTGCTTGTAACTGAGTTATGGAGCAACATGGAACTCAGCCTCCCTCTAGTCTGCCATCTTGGATCCTCTCTATACTTTTATCATTGGAGAATACCATAAAAATAGAATCCTCCAGCATTTGACCTTTTGTGATTGGATTTTTTTTCACTCAGCATAGTGCCCTTGAGATCCATCATAGTACGTATAAATATGTATGTATAAATAGTTTGTTACTTTTTATTGCTGAGTGGTATTTCATAGTATGATTGTACTTCAGTGGATTGAACTGTTTACCTTTTGAAAGACATTTTAATTGTCTCTATTTTTTTTTTTACAAAAAATTGCTATGCATATTTGTGTATAGATTTTGTGTCATTTCATCACTGGCAAATAGGGATAGTATGGCCCTTTTTCTTATCCATAAGTCTTTCATTTATTTCTCTTGCCTTAGGCTGTCTAGGACTTCCAGTACTATGTCAAATAGTAAGAGAAGACATACTTGCCTTGTTCCTGATCTCAGGGAGATGTTAACTATTGATTTTTAGTAGACATTCCTTATCAAGTTGAAGAAGTGTTTTAGACAACTTTTTTGAGCTGTGACTAAAAGACCTGACAAGAATAATTAAAATGTTAAGGGGAGGAAAAGTTTATTTAGGGCTCATGGTTTCATAGTTTCAGAGGTCTCAGTCCATAGAAGTCTGGCTATATTCCTCAGACCTGAGTTGAAGCTGAACATCATGGTGGAAGAATGTGGCAGAGGGAAATGGCTCAGATGATGCTCAGGAAGCGGGGAGGGAGAGAGAGAGAGAGAGATAGATAGATATTGAGATTCCACTTGCCAGTTACAAAATGTATGCCCCAAAGTCTGCCCCCAGTGATGCAACTTTAGTTACCACTCAGTCCCGATTAGGGGATTAATTCACTGATTGGGTTAAGGCTCTCATAACCTAATCTTTTCTCCTCTAAACCTTCTTATATTGTCTCACATGTGAACTTTTGGGGGACACATCACATCCAAACCAAAACAAGAATTTTCCTTTCTAAACCTCAGAAATTAATGCTCGGAAATTTTATCATAAAATTTCCAATGGGTGTTGGGAACTTCAGGAATTGAAATATAGAATCAAGCCATTGAGATGCAGAAAACATAGTTCCAAATCTTGGCCCATGCTCTTGGCCCTTGCCCTTATAAAATGAGGTAAATACACAAGTGCAGGCAAACTGGTGTGAAATTGTGCAGTTCCATCCTGAATCCACCTTCAGTTCAGCCCCCAATACAGCCCTTCTATAAATATTGGAGCCCCAGCCCAAGTCAGGGATGCTTCTCACTTTTGAGACAACCTGCATTCTCCCTTGAATGTGTATCTATCTTCCTAAATAAACCTCTCTCTATGCCTTAAAAAAAAATGGGTGTTGGATTCTATCAGCTGCTTTTCTGTACTAATTGATATGATTTACACTTCTTTTTAAAAAACTTTATTTTATTTATTCTTTTTCTCTTAATGCGGTGCTGAGGATCAAAACCAGTGCCTTGAACATGCAAGGTAAGCACTCTACCACTGAGCCACAACCCAGTCCCCATCAAGTACATTCTTATAATTACACTTGATCATGGCATATAATTATTTCAACTTATTGCTGGATTTAATTTGCCACTACTTTGTTAAGAATTGTTGTGTTCAAGTTCATGAGAGACATTGGTATGCAGCTTTCTTTCTTTGTTCCATATTTTCATTTTTTGATTTTGTTATTAGGGTCATACTGGCCTCCTAAAATAAGTCGAGAACTGTTCTGTTATTTTCTAGAAGAGATTACATAGAATCAGTTTTAATTGTTCTTTAAATATTTGGTAGGATTCTACAGTGATATGATTTGGACTTGGAAGTTTTTTTTTTTTTGATCCAGGGATTGAACCCAGGGGTATTCAACCACTGAGCTACATCCCCAGCCCTATTTTGCATTTTATTTAGAGACAGGGTCTCACTGAGTTGCATAGCACCTTGCTTTTGCTGAAGCTGGCTTTGAACTCATGATCCTCCTGCCTCAGCCTCCCAAGCTGCTGGGATTACAGGCATGCACCACCGCGTCCAGCTGGAAGTATTATTTTTTTGGAGTTTTAAAATTTTTTAAAATTATTATTTATTTATTAATTTTTATTGTTTGTTCTATTTAGCTACACATGACATCAGAATGCTGACTTTGATTAATTATACACAAAAGGGAGTACAACCTTTCTCTGGTTGTACATGATGTAGAGTCATACCATTTGTGTAATAATACATATAAATAGGGTAATGATGTCTATTTCATTTCACCATCTTTCCTAACCCCTATCCCCTCCCCTCTCCTCATTTCACTCTATACAATCTAAAGTTCCTCCATTCTTCCCTGACCTCCAGCCCCCTGTTGTGTATTAGTATCCAGTTATCAGAGAAAACATTTGACCTTTGGTGTTTTGGGATTGACTTATCTTGCTTAACATGATATTCTCCAACTCCATCCATTTACCTGCAAATGTCACAATTTTATTCTTCTTTATGGCTGAGTAATAATCCATCTGTATAAATACCACAGTTTCTTTATTAATCTATTGGAAGGCATCTAGATTGGTTCCACAATTAGTTATTGTGAATTGAGCTGCTATAAACATTGATGTGACTGAGTTACTGTAGTATGCTGATTTAAAGTCCTTTGGGTATAGGCCAAGGAGTGGGATATTTGGGTCAAATGGTGGTTTCATTCCAAGTTTTCTAAGGAATCTCCATACTGGTTTCCAGAGTGGCTTCACCAATTTTCTAATCCCACCAGCAATGTATGAATGTACATTTTTCTCCACATCCTCAACAATACCTATTGTTGTTTATATTCTTGATGTAACCATTCTAATTGGACTGAGATGAAATCTTAGAGTAGTTTTAATTTGAATTTGTTTAATTGCTAGTGATGCTGAATATTTTTCATATATTTGTTGATCCATTGTATTACTTCTTCTGTGAAGGTCTGTTCAGTTCCTTAGCCCACTTATTGATTTGTTTGTATTTTGGTGTTAAGTTTTTTGAGTTCTTTATAAACTCTGGAGATTAGTGCTCTATTTGAAGCATGTGTGGCAAAGATTTTCTTCCACTCTGTAGGCTCTCTCTTCACATTGTTTATTGTTTCTTTGCTGAGAAAAACCCTTTCAGTTGGAATCTATCCCATTTATTGATTTTGGTTTTTATATCTTGTGCTTTGGGGGTCATGTTAAGGAAGTCTTGTCCTAAGTCGACATGAAGATTTGGGCCTACTTTTTCTTCTATTAGGTGCAGAGTTTCTGGTCTAATTCCTAGGTCCTTGATCCATTTTGAGTTGAGTTTTGTGCAGGGTGAGAAATAGGGGTTTATTTTCATTTTGCTGCATGTGGATTTCCAGTTTTCCTAGCACCATTTGTTGAAGAGACTGTTGTTTCTCTTTTTTTTTTTTATTTACTTATTGATTCATTGAACACAAATGGAGTACAGCTATTGTTTCACTGGTTGTACACAAAGTAGAGTCACACCATCTATGCGTTCATACATGTACACAGGGCAATGGTATCTGTCACACATTCTGTTATTATTTTTACCCCCCACCCCGCCTCTACCCCTCCCTTCCCTCTATGCTATCTATCCTTCCTCCATTCTTGCACCCTTCCCCCCTGCATTATGCATCATCATTCATTTATCAGAGAGACCATTCGACCTTTGGATTTTTGGGATTGGCTGATCTCACTTAGCATAACAGTCTCCAACATCATCCATTTACCTACAAATGCCATAATTTTATTCTTCTTGATGGCTGAGTAATATTCCATTGTGTATATATACCACAGTTTCTTTATCCATTCATCTATTGAAGGGCATCTAGGTTGATTCCACAATCTAGCTATTGTGAATTGAGCAGCTATGAACATTGATGTGGCTGCGTCACTGTAGTAATCTGATTTTAAGTCCTTTGGGTATAGGCCAAGGAGTGGGATATCTGGGTCAAATGGTGGATCCATTTCAAGTTTTCTAAGGAATCTCCACACTGCTTTCCAGAGTGGCTGCACCAACTTGCACTCCCACCAGCAATGTATGACTGTACCCTTTTCCCCACATCCTCACCAACACCTGTTGTTGACTGTGTTCTTAATAAAAGACATTCTAATTGGGGTAAGATGAAATCTT
>JAJEJO010047990.1:219506-245997 GCA_020662805.1 Glaucomys volans
ATCCCAGAGATTTCGATATGTTGTATCTTTGTTCTCGTTGACCTCTAAGAATCTTTTAATTTCTCCCCTAATGTCTTCTGTTATCCATGTATCATTCAATAGCATATTATTTTATCTCCAGGTCTTGGAGTAGTTTCTGTTTCTAACCTTATCATTGATATCTAATTTCATTCCATTATGATCTGATAGAATACAAGGTAGTATCTCTATGTTTTTGTATTTGCTAAGAGTAGCTTTGTGGCATAACATATGGTCTCTTTTAGAGAAGGACCCATGAGCTGCTGAGAAGAAAGTGTATTTGCTTTTTGATGGATGGAATATTCTATATATGATAGAATATTAACAGATATTCTATATCTTAACAGATATTCTATATCTGTTAAGTCCAAATTAGCGATTGTGTCATTGAGTCCTATGGTTTCTTTGTTCAATTTTTGCTTGGAGGATCTGTCCAGCTGTGAGAGAGGAGTGTTAAAGTCTCCGAGTATTATTGTGTTTTGGTCTATTTGGTTCCTGAAATTGAGAAGGATCTGATTGACATACATGGATGCACCATTGTTTGGTGCATAAATGTTTATGATTGTTATGTCTTGCTGATTTATGCTTCCTTTAAGCAGTATGAAATGTCCTTCTTTATCCCTTCTGACTAACTTTGGCTTGAAGTCTGCTTTATCTGAAATGAGAATGGAAACCCCAGCTTTTTTACTCAGTCCATGTGCATGGTATGTTTTTTTCCCAACCTTTCACCTTTAGTCTGTGGGCATGTTTTTCTATGAGATGAGTCTCTTGAAGGCAGCATATTGTTGGGTCTTTCTTTTTAATCCAGTCTGCCAGTCTATGTCTTTTGATTGATGAGTTTAGGCTGTTTACATTCAGGGTTATTATTGAGATATGACTTGTATTCCCAGTCATTTTAGCTTTTTTTGGGTTTTTAGCTTAACTTTGTTTCTCCTTTGATTGACTCTTTCTTTAGGGTAGTTCCTCCCCATGGTGACCGAGATTGTTATTTTTCATTTCTTCTTCTTCGAATATTTTGTTGAGAATTTTCTGTAGTGCAGGCTTTCTCTTTGTGAATTCTTTAAGCTTTTGTTTATCATGGAAGGATTTTATTTCATCATCAAATCTGAAGGTAAGTTTTGCTGGGTATAAGATTCTTGGTTGGCATCCGTTTTCTTTCAGAGCTTGAAATATGTTGTTCCAGGCCCTTCTTGCTTTTAGGGTCTGGGCTGAGAAATCTGCTGATATCCATATTGGTTTCCCCCTGTAGGTAATCTGCTGCTTTTCTCTCGCAGCCTTTAAAATTCTATCTTTGTTTTGTATGTTAGGTATTTTCATTATAATGTGCCTTGGTGTGGATCTGTTGAAATTCTGTGTGTTTGGTGTCCTGTAGGCCTCTTGTAATTGATTTTCCATCTCATTCATCATATTTGGGAAATTTTCTGATATTATTTCATTGAACAGATTGTTCATACCCTTGGTTTGTATCTCTGTGCCTTCCTCAATCCCAATAACTCTTAAATTTGGTCTTTTCATGATGTCCCAAATTTCTTGGAGGTTTCGTTCATGATTCCTAACCATCTTCTCTGTTTGTTTGACTTTGTTTTCAAGATTAAATATTTTGTCTTCATTGTCTGAGGTTCTGTCTTCCAAGTGATCTATTCTGTTAATTATGCTTTCTATTGGGTTTTTAGCTTGGTTGATTGTTTCCTTCATTTCCTTGTTTCCTTCAAGGATTTCTGTTTGTTTTTTTCCTCAGAACTTCTATCTCTTTATTGAAGTGATTTTTTGCTTCCTGAAATTGCTCTATTAGCTGATTATTTGTAGCCTGAATCTGCTCTCTCGTCACCTCATTCTCTTCTCGGATCATTTTAATTATGAACATTCTGAACTCCATTTCTGTCATTCCCTCTACTGTGCTATCTTTGGGATCTCTTGATGCATCATCTAGGTTTGTTTGGGACACTTTCTTCCCATGTTTTCTCATGCTGCTCATATATCTTCCCCTCTAGTAGTGCAAATCAGAGGGATTGCAATTTCCCTGTAAAGACTTAGGGTGTCCCTGCAGATTTCCAGTAACTCACCAGATGTTTGAGAGGTGCTTGATCAAGTGGTGACCCAAGATAGCTGCTGTCTCACAACCTCCAGGTTGGGAATGATCAATGCTTCTGGGTAGAGGCAACCAGGAGATGCAGCACTGTGGCCCTGGAGCCGCAGCGCCGTGTCCCCGTGGGAAGGGCTGAGCTGAGGTCCGAGGGCTCAGACAGCTGAAGATAGCGTCTCTCCGTCAGGGAAGCTGTAGAATGGCCCCGATGGGCCCAAATTCCCCACTGGAGCCGGCAAGCAGCTCCGCTCCCGGCTAAATCTCACCTGGAGCCCTGTCGTTTCTCTTTTGATTGGTATTTCTTTTAATGTAGTTCCTCCCTTTACTGACTTTCACTGTTGTTTTTCATTTCCCCCTCATGGAATATTTTGCTGATAATGTTCTGTAGTGCAAGGTTTCTATTTGTAAATTCTTTTAACTTTTGTTTATCATGGAAGGATTTTATTTCATCATCATATCTGAAGGTTAGTTTTGCTGGATATAATATTTTTGGTTGGCATCCATTTTCTTTCAGAGCTTGGTATATATTGTTTCATGACCTCCTAGCTTTTAGGATCTGGGTTGATGAATCTGCTATATCCATATTGGTGTCCCCCTACATGTAATCTGATGCTTCTCTCCTGTGGCCTTTAAAATTCTATCTTTATTTTGTGTGCTGGACATTTTCATCATAATGTGCCTTGGTGTGGATCTGTTGTAATTTTATACATTTGGTGTCCTGTAGGCCTCTTGTATTTGATTTTCCATTTCATTCTTCAGGTTTGAAAAATTTTCTGATATTATCTCATTATTAATAGATTGTTCATTCCTTTGGTTTGTATCTCTGTGCCTTCCTCGGTCCCAAGAATTCTTAAATTTGGTCTTTTTATGTTATCCCATACTACTTGCAGGTTCTGTTCATGATTCCTTACCATTTTCTCTCTGTGGTCAACTTTATTTTCAAGATTAAATATTTTGTCTTCATTGTCTGAGGTTCTGTCTTCCAAGTGATCTAGTCTGTCTGTGATGCTTTCTATTGAGTTTTCAATTTGGTTTAATTTTTCCTTAACTTCAAGGATTTTTGTTTGTTATTTTTTTCAGAATCTCTATCTTTTTATTTAAATAATCTTTTGCTTCCTGCATTTGCTCTAAAATAGTGATTTTTTTCATTGCCTGCATTTGCTCTCTTATATCATCCTTTACTTGGTGAATCATTTTAATTATGTACATTCTGAACTCCTTGTCTGACATTTCTTCTATTGTGTTGTCAATTGGTTCTATTAATATAACATACTTGTTTGTTTGTGGGTCCTTTCTTCCTGTGTGTTTTCATGCATTTGTGTATCTTCCCCTCTACCAGTGTGCATCCAAAGTATTACAGTTTCCACCCTATAGGTTTATAGTGTCCCTGCAGGTTTCCAATGTCTCACCTTTAAGGGGGAGATCATTATTAACAGCACCCAGTGCAAACAATATGCAGCCTTAAACCAAAGAGCCTCTATTAAGGTGTTAACAGTATTGCCATAATAAACAGAGAAAATGAGTTCCATTATTATCCACAGCATAAACAATAGGTTTGAAATAAGGTCTACAGTTTCTAATGGTGGACAAAGAGAGGATGGGGGAGGGGTGTATGATGTGATGTTAATGAGGTAAGAAGTGAAAATATAGAGGCACTAAATCATAGGAAGAGTGAAAGAGGAATCAAAATCAAGTTGGTTGTTAGCAGGAGAAAAGGGAGAAAGACACTCCAAGGAAACAGATAATTAGAATAGAGTGAGTAAAAAGAAAAAAAGAATCTACAGCAAAACCATTATATACCATTGAAATCTCCCAGTCTTCAGTAGCCTGATGCATGAAAGCTACTTGATTTTAAAGATGATGGGGATGTGAGAGCAAGAAATGAAAAAAGAAACAAACAAGGGGAAATAAAAAAGAGTCTTGAAGGAGAATTGAACAATTGTGTCTGTTGGAGTCAATATCTCCTCTGCTTCCCTTCTCTTATGATAGGTGGGATTGTCTGGAGTTTGTTAGTAACTCTACCCTCAGGATGATGAAAGCTACTAAGATGGGAGATTAGACTTGGAGGTAGGACTCCTGGAGGCAGAGTAGAGAAATTGCCAGTACCTCTGGAAGACTGCACCCCAGGACTCTCCTTTGGGATCCACTCATGTGATACAAGAGCCTGTTCTTAGCCCCTACCCCCACTTGCGGACCCCACAATTCCTGGTCTATAATTTACTCTCTAAATTATATCTCTCCTACTCCTGCACTTTTAATTTCCCAATCAGAACCCTCTCTCCCTGGTGCTTCTGAGGTCTGAGCACCGGGATCTGTGTGCCTGTCTTGGAAACCTGTTCCATATTGGGCAAATCAGGGCCAGGCATTGAAAACTGTGGGTCAGTCATGGAGTTGCAGGCACTGGGCCCAGTTGGTGGCTAGGGGATGGTTGGGAGACTGAGGATTGAGGTGCTGGAAGGCCCCGTTTATTGCCCAACTGGTAGGACCAGGTAATTGGGGGAGTTGTGAACCAGGCTTATATTGGGTCCCAGAAAGTGCTCCTGTGTTGTCTCTGGCATCCAGGTGGGTGTCTGGCTGGTTGGCTGGACCAGCCAAGATCAGGATGCCCTCACCCCCTTTTCCCACCTACCCATGTCTTGCAAGACTCTCTCCTGCCTATGCAGCAAGATGGTGGCTATAGTACACATAGCAGCAGTACCTCAGATACAACAAAGCCTGCAGGGCCCTTGGTGATGATCTTTCAGGTCCTGGCTATTATCCCTGGATGTAAGCAACCACATCCCAAGTTGGTGACAGGAGCTTTGGTTAATCTGTAGGTACCTTGATAATGAGCTTCTAGTCTCTGGCAGGTACCCCAAGATCGAAGCCACCCCAACTGGTGGAAGAGGTGTCCCAGAGCATTGGTATGTGGGGAGCTGTAATGTGTGGGGACAGTCCTAAAATTATTCATCTTATTTAAATTTTATGAAAAATTTTTGTATCAGGGATTTAACCCAGGGGCACTTTACCACTGAGCTACATTCCTAGCCTTTTTTTTTTTTTTTTTTTAAATTTGCAGCAAGGTCTCACTAAGTTGCTTAGGGTCTCTCTAAATTGCAGAGGCTGGCTTTGAACTTGTGATCCTCTTGCCTCAGCCTCCTGAGCTGCTGGGATTATAGATGTGCCCCATGTTTTTATTGGCACATTATAGTTGTACATAATGGTGGAATTCATTGTTACATATTCATGCATACATACAATATAACAATATAATTTGGCTAATATCATTTTCCAGTATTTCTCCTTTCCCTCCTTCTTCTTCTCCCTGGATCCTTTCCTCTAATTTACTGATCTCTTTAGTTTTCATTAGATTTCTCCACCTTTCTTTTCCTTTCTCCTCTCTAGTTTCCACATTGGACAGAAATTATGTGACGTCTGACTTTCTGAGTTTGGCTTATTTTGCTTAACATAATGTTCTCAAGTTCTGTTCCTTGTCTTGCAAATGACATCATTTCATTCTTCTCTATGACGTGGAGTTTTTAAATTATAAATTCAGTTTATTTAATAGTTGTAAGGCTATTCAGATTACCTATTTAATATTGAGGTAATGGTAATAGTTTGTTATTTTCATTGAATTGATCCATTTCATCTGAGTTATCAAATTTATATGTGTAGAGTTTTTCACAGTATTCCTTTATTATCCTTTTGATGTCTGCAATGTCTGTGGTGATGTTCTCTAATATATTCTTTTTTTTTTGCATCAGGGATTGAACTCAGGGGCACTTAACCACTGGAGCCACATCCCCAACACTTTTTAATAGTTTATTTAGAGACAGGATCTCACTGAGTTGCATAGAACCTTGCTAAATTGGTGAGGATGGCTTTGAATTTGTGATCCTCCTGCTTGAACCTCCAGAGTTGCTGGGATTACAGGCATATGCCACTGCATTTGGTGTTCTGTTATATTCTTTTTTTTTAAAAAAATTTGATTCATCATACACAAATGGGGTATAACTTTTGTTTCTTTGGTTGTACTCAAAGTAGAGTAACACCATTTGCGTAATAATACATTTACATAGGGTAATGATATTTGTCTCATTCTATTATCTTTCCTTCCCCCCACCACTTCCCCACCCCTCATTTTCCTCTATGTGCTCCATCCTTCCTCCTTTCTTGCCTCCCCACCAATCCTGTTATGTATCATCATCCATTTGTCAGAGAAATCATTCAGCATTTGATTTTGGGGGATTGGCTTATTTCACTTAGCATGATATTCTCCAACTCCATCCATTTACCCACAAAGGCCATGATTTTATTCTTTATGGCTGAATAATTTTCTATTGTGTATATTTAGCACAGTTTCTTTATCCATTCATTTATCAAAGGGCACCTAGGTTGGTTCCACAATCTAGGTATTGTGAATTGAGCTGCTGTAAACATTGATGTGGCTGAATCACTGTAGAATGATGATTTAAAGTCCTTTGGGTATAGGCCAAGGAGTGGGATTGCTGGGTCAAAATGTGGTTCCATTCCAAGTTTTCTAAGGAATCTTCATACTGTTTTCCAGAGTGGCTGCAACAATTTGCAACCCCACCAATAATGTATGAGTGTACCTTTTTCCCCACATCCTCACCAACATCTATTGTTGCTTAAATTCTTGATAATAGCCATTCTAATTGGAGTGAGATGAAATCTTAGTGTAGTTTTGATTTGCATTTCTCTTATTACTAGAGATGTTGAGCATTTTTTCATATATCTATTGATTGCTTATAGATCTTCTGTGAAGTGTCTATTCATTTCCTTAGCCCATTTATTGATTGGGTTATTTGTATTCTTGGTGTAAAGTTTTTTGAGTTCTTTATAGATTCTGGAGATAGTGCTCTATCTGGAGTGTGTGTGGCAAAGATTTTCTCCCAATCTGTAGGCTCTCTCTTCACATTGTTGATTGTTTCCTTTGCTGAGAAAAAGCTTTCCAGTTTGAATTGATCCCAATTATTGACTCCTGCTTTTATCTCTTGTGCTTTGGGAATCATGTTAAGGAAGTCTGATCCTAAGTTGACATGATGAAGATTTGAACCTACTTTTTCTTCTATTAGGTGCAGGGTCTCTGGTCTAATTCCTAGGTCCTTGATTCATTTTGAGTTGAGTTTTGTGCAGGGTGAGAGGTAGGGGTTTAGTTTCATTTTGCTGCATATGGATTTCCAGTTTTCCCAGCACCATTTGTTGAAGAGGCTATCTTTTCTCCATTGTATGTTTTTGGCACCTTTGTCTAGCATGAGATAACTGTATTTATGTGGGTTTGCCTTTGTGTCCTCTATTCTGCACCATTGGTCCTCATGTCTTATTTTGGTGCCAATACCATGCTATTTTTGTTACTATTGCTCTGGAGTATAGTTGAAGGTCTGGTATTGTGATATCACCTGCTTCACTCTTCCTGCTAAGGATTGCTTTAGCTATTCGGGGTCTCTTATTCCTCCAAATGAATTTCATGATTGCTTTCTCTATGAGGTATGTCATTGGGATTTTAATTGGAATTGCATTAAATGTGTATAGCATTCTTGGTAATATGGCCATTTTGACAAAATTAATTCTGCCTATCCAAGATCATAGGAGATCTTTCTATCTTCTAAGGTCATCTTCAATTTCTTTCTTTAGTGTTCTGTAGTTCTCATTGTAGAGGTCTTTCACCTCTTTTGCTAGATTGAGTCCCAAGTATTTTATTGTTTTTTGAGGCTGTTGTGAATGGGGTAGGTTTCTCAATTTCTTTTTCAGAGGATTCATCACTTATGGACAAAAATGCATTAGATTTATGAGTGTTGATTTTATATCCTGTTACTTTACTGAATTCATTTATGAGTTCTAGAAGTTTTCTGGTGGAATTTTTTGGATCCTCTAAATATACAATCATGTCATTGGCAAATATTGATAGTTTGAATTCTTCTTTTCCTATTCATATCCATTTAATTTCTTTGGTTTGTCTAATTGCTCTGGCTAGAGTTTCAAGGATGATGTTGAATAGAAGTGGTGAAAGAGGGCATCCCTGCCTTATTCCAGTTTTTAGGGGAAATGCTTTCAGTTTTTCTCCATTTCAAAAGATTGGCCATGGGCTTAGCATAGATAGCCTTTACAATGTTGAGGAATGTTCCTACTATCCCTATTTTTTCTAGTGTTTTGAGCATGAAGGAGCACTACATTTTATCAAATGCTTTTTCTGCATCTATTGATATAATCATATGATTCTAGACTTTAAGTGTGTTGATGTGGTGAATTACATTTATTGATTTCTGGATTCTGAACCAACCTTGCATCCCTGGGATGAAACCCACTTGATCATTGTACACTATCTTTTTAATATGTTTTTGTTTGTGGTTTGCTAAATTTTTGTTAAGAATTTTTGTGTCTATTTTCATTAGGGATGTTGGTCTGAAGTTTTCTTTCCTCAATATGTCGTGGTGTGGTTTTGGTATCAGGGCAATATTAGCTTCATAGAATGAGTTTGGAAGGGTTTCCTCCTTTTCTATTTCATGGAATACTTTGAGCAGTATTGGAATGAGTTCTTCTTTGAAGGTCTTGTAGACTTAGCTGAGAATCCATCTGGTCCTGGACTTTTCTTGGTTGGTAGGTTTTTGGTGACTTCTTCAATTTCATTGCTTAAAATTGATCTGTTTAAATTGTTTATGTCCTCCAGATTCAGTTTGGGTGGATCACATGTCTCTAGAAACCTGTTGATGTCTTCAAGATTTTCTATTTTGTTGAAGTATAGATTTTCAAAATAACTTCTAATTATGTCTTGTATTTCATTACTGTCTGTCATGATATTTCATTTTTCATAATGAATTTTAGTAATTTGAATTTTCTCTCTCCTCTTTGTTAGTGTGGCTAAGGGTTTATCAATTTTGTTTACTTTTTCAAAGAACCAACTTTTTGTTTTGCAAATTTTTTCAATTGTTTGTTTTGTTTCAATTTAATTGATTTCAGCTCTGATTTTAATTATTTCCTGTCTTCTACTAGTTTTGGTATTGATCTGTTCTTGTTTTTCTAGGGCTTTTAGCTATGTTAGGTCATTTGTTTGTTGACTTTTCTTGTTTTATTGAATGTGCTCCATGCAATGAATTTTCTTCTTAGCACTGCTTTCATAGCATCCCAATATTTTGATATGTTGTATCACTTTTGTTTATGTCTAAGAATTTTTTTATCTCCCTCCTAATGGCTTCTGTTATCCATGCATCATTCAATGGCATACTATTTAGTCTCTATGTGTTGGAACAATTTCTATTTTTTATTTTATCATTGTTTTCTAATTTCATTCCATTATGATCTGATATAATACGAGGTATTCTATCAACCTCTATTTATTCTATCAAAACAATCAATTGATACAATTCTATCAATATTCTATCAATACAATCTCTATTTTTGTGCATTTACTAAGGACTCCTTTGTGGTATAACATATGGTCTATTTTTGAGAAGGATTCATGTGCTGTGGAGAAGAAAGTGTATTTGCTCATTGATGGATGGAATATTCTATATATGTCCATTAAGTCTAAATTATTTATTGTGTTATTGAGTTCTATGGTTTCTTTGTTCAACTTTTGTTTGAAAGATCTGTTACACAGTGAGAGAAATGTGTTAAAGTGACCTAGTATTATTGTGTTGTGTTGTATTTGATTCCTGGACTTGAGAAGGATTTGTTTGATGTACAAGGATGGGTCATCATTTGGGGCATAAATATTTATGATTTTTATGTCTTGCTGATTTATTATTCCCTTAAGTAGTTTGAAACATCCTTCTTGAACCCTTCTGACCAACTTTGGCTTGAAGTTTGCTTTATCTGATATTATGATGGAGACCACCTCTTTTTTACTGCATCCATGTGAGTGGTATGTTTTTCTCATCCTTTAACCTTTAGTCTGTGGATGTCTATTTCTATGAGATGAGTCTCTTGAAGGCAACATATTGTCTGGTCTTTCTTTTTAATCCAATCTGCCAGTCTATGTCTCTGATTGATGATTTTAGGCCATCAACATTCAAGGTTATTATTGAAATATGACTTGTATTCCTAGTTATTTTGGCTTAATTTTAGCGTGACTTGGTTTCTCCTTTAATTGGCTTTTCCTTTAGGGTAGTTCCTCCCTTTTCTGACTTACATTGTTGTTTTTAATTTCTTCCTCATGGAATATTTTACTCAGAATATTCTGTAGTGCAGGCTTTCTATTTGTAAATTCTTTTAACTTTTGTTTATCATGGAAGGATTTTATTTTGTCATCAAATCTGAAGGTAAATTTTTTCTGGGTATAAGATTCTTGGTTGGCATCCATTTTCTTTCAGAGCTTGAAACATGTTTGTTTCAGGCCCTTCTAGCTTTTAGGGTCTGGACTGAGAAGTCTGCTATTACCTGTATTGGTTTCTCCCAATATGTAAAATGATGCTTTTCTCTCACAGCCTATAAAATTCTATCTTTATTTTGGATGTTAGGTATTTTCATTATAATGTGTCAGTGTGAATCTGTTGTCACTTTGTGCATTTGGTGTCTTGTAAGCCTCTTGTAGTTGATTTTCCATTCCATTCTTCAGATTTGGGAAATTTTCTGATATTATTGAATAGATTGTTCATTCCTTTTGTTTGTATCTCTATGCCTTCCTCAATCCCAGTAATTCTTAAATTTGGTCTTTTTATGTTATCCCATACTTCGTGGAGGTTCTGTTCATGATTTCTTACCATCTTGTCAGTTTGGTCAACTTTATTTTCAAGATTAAATATTTTGTCTTCATTATCTGAGGTTATGTCTTCAAGTGATCTAGTCTGTTGGTGATGCTTTCTATTGAGTTTTTAATTTGCTTTATTTTTTCCTTCATTTCAAGGATTTCTGTTTTTTTTTTTCAGAATCTCTATCTCTTAATTGAAATGATCTTTTGCTTCCTGCAGTTGCTCTTTCAACTGCTTATTGGAGTGATCATTCATTGCCTGCATTTGCTCTCTTATCTAATCCTTTGCTTCTCAGATCATTTTAAATGTGTACAGTCTGAACTCCCTTTCTGAAATTTCTTCTACTATGCTGTCATTGGATTCTATTGATACAACATTTATGTTTGTTTGGAACACTTCCTTCCCTTGTTCTTTCATATTGTTCATGTATCTTCCCCTCTAGCAGTGCGAATCTGAGGTATTGCAGTTTTCCCCTATAGACTTATAGTGACTGTGCAGGTTTCCAATACCTCACCTGAAAGTGAGAGATCAATATTAGCAGCACACAATACAAACAATTTACATCCTTAACCCAAATATTCCCTATTAAGACATTAACAATATTGTCTTAATAAACAGAAATGATGAGTTTGATTATTATCTATAGCATAGATGATAGTTTTGCAATATTGACCACAATTTCTAATGTGGACAAGGAGGATAGGGAGGGGAGTAGGATATAATGTTAATGAGATAAGAAGTGAGTCTATAGTGGTGCTACAACATAGGAATAATGAAAGAAGAACTAAAAAATATTGGTTGTTAACATGAGAAAAGGAGAAAGTCTGCAATGAAACAAATAGGAGAAAAAAGAGTGAGGAAAATAATAAAGAGAAAAAGAAAAAATACTAATGTAGGAATAATGGTAGGTATAATAGGAGTAGTCATAATAACACTACTAATAAAAATATTCTACAATTGTTGTTGCCATTTGGCTGGGTCTTGACCCATGGGTCTTTTCCCTTCTGGAGGGGGTAAGGCAAATGGAGGCCACAACTCCAGGAGAGCAGGTTCCAGACACAGTCTCAGATTTATTAAAGAAGTACGGCACTTTTATAGAAGAGGGGAGTCTGAAACAAAGAACCGGTAGTGTAACATGATAGTCTGTAAGGATGGTCCAATTAGGAGTCACACAGTTTTGCAAGTGGAGGAGGGAGCGAGAAAGATGAGCAAAGCTAACCTGGGGCAATGGCCATCGGTGGGTCAGGTCACTTGGGAGTTTTCTCTGCAAGCATGAATAATTCTGAGTGTGCAGTCAAGGATTTTACCTTTCCACAGCCTATGGAGCATATACTCCAGTGACTTCTTTCTACATCCCCATATACAATAAAACTATACTGTACTGTTCAAACCTCTTAGTCTTTAGTAGCCTGATGCCTGAGACATACTTGATAATGTGGTGTCCCAAGAAGTGAGCTGCCTGACTATGAATGGTGGCCTCCAAGTTGGTAATAATCCATGCTAGCTTGCAGAGGCGACCCCACCTGTTGGTAGGTGGTCAGTTGCAACACAGGAGCTAGACCCCAGGATGGGTCATGATGTCGCTGGAGACCATAGGTGATGCTGGGCTGGGTGGCTGCGCCAGTCTGTTATATTCTTGATATAAAATTTGTGTGTTGTCATTTTTTGTCATTCTTAGTAGATAATTTTTATGATCTTTAAAAAGACAAGTTTTTGTTTTTTTATATATTTTTCTGTTTTCAATTTTTGTTGATACTTGATTTTTAAAAATTATTTATTTTCTTCTTGCTTTGGATTTATTTTGTTCTTTGTTTTTCTCTTTTCTTTTTTAAAAATATTTTTTAGTTGTAGATGGACACAATATCTTTTTTTAAATTTTTATATGGGCCTCAGACTGCCCTCTATTTTCTTAATACAAGAGTTTGGATTAATAATTTGAGGCTTTCCCTTTTAAGATTTCTATAAGATTTCCTCTCTCAGGGCTGATTAGATTGCATTCAACAAATTTTGATTTGTTTTATTTTTATTTTCATTCAGTTCAATGTAGTTTTTTTTATTGGTACATTATAATAATGCAAAATAGTGGGATTTGTTGTGATAAGTTTGTATGTGCATATAGCATAATTTGTCAATTTTAGTTCAATTGTAGTTTAAAAATTTTTCCTTGAGATTTCTTGTTATGGTTATGTAGACATAGATTGTTTAGTGTCTAAATGTTAGGGGTTTTATTATTAATTTTCTGTTATTTATTTCTAATTTGATTTCATTGAAGTCAGAGTACATGCTCTGTATGATTCCTTTTAAATTGATGTGGTTTGTGGTAAATATTCTGTGTGTGATTGAAAACAATGTGTATTCTACTATTGGGTAGAGTGCTCTGTGAAAGTCACTTTGATTATATTTGTTGATCATGTTGTTGAATTCTCCCATTACTTGCTAATTTTCTGTTTAATTGCTCTATCCATTGTTGAAAGAAGAGGGTTGAACTTCCAACAATTGTGGATTTGTTTATTTTTCCTCTCAGCTCTATTTATTTTTGCTTCATGTATTTTTCAGTCTTGTTATTTGATATATACACATTTATGATTATCATATTTTCCTAGTTAATTGGCCTTTTAATTATTGTAAAGTTTCTTTTTGCCCCCAATAATTTTCTTGGTCTGAAATGTTATTTACCTGATGTTAATATAACCACTACTATTTTGTTTGGATTAACATTTGCACATTATATTGTTTTCCATACTTTTAGTTCTTACCTACCCATTATATTTTAGGTGAGTTTTGGTAGACAGCACATAGTTGTGCTATTTTAAAAATACATTGTGCCTGGGTTAAATCCCCAGCACCGCAAAAAAAACAAAAACAAAACCAAAAAAACCATTGTGCCAAACTTTTAAATTGATGCATTTGATCTATTTACATTTATTGGAATTATTAACATTTTAATTTTTAAATCTGAAATCTTATATTTGTTTGTTTTCCTTCATTTTCTTTTCCCCATTCCTTTCCTTGTCTTCTAGAATTTTTTACATAAATATTTTTTCTGGAATTCCATTTTGATTTGTCCATTATATTTTGAGTGCATTTTTTTTTATGGCACAAAAGTTACGCATTTTGCATGTGCTCTTTTTTATTTTTATTTTTCACATTTTTTTATTCACGCATTACAGTTGTACACACTGATGGGATTTATTTTATCTTATTCGTGCATGCACACAATACACAATCTAACAATATAATTTGGCCAGTATTACTCCCCAGCACGTTCCCTCTTCCTCCCCATCTCCCACTCCTTGATCCCTTTCCTCCACTGATCTCGCTTTGATTTTCACGAAATCTGCTCCATATTTCTTTTCCTTTTACTCTCTGGCTTCCACATATGAAAGAAAACATATGACCCTGAACCTTCTGAATTTGACTTATTTCATTTAACATAATGGTGCTAGTTCTACCTGTTTTCCTGCATCCTGAAAAATGCATTTTCATGCATAGATTTTATTTTATTTTTTATTGTTTGCTTTATTTAGTTATACATGACACAGAATATATTTTGATTCATTGTACACAAATGGAGTATAGCTTTTCATTTCTCTGGTTGTACATGATGTAGACTCACACCACTTGTGTAATCATACATGTACATAGGATAATGATGTCTGTCTCATTCCACCTCTTTCCTAACCCCTCTCCCCTCCTCTCCCCTCATTTCCCTCTACACAATCCCACATTCCTCCATTCTTCTCTTATTCTCCCCCTTGTTATGTATCAGCATTCACTTATCAGAGAAAACATTTGGCCTTTGGTTTTTTGTGATTGGCTTATCTTGCTTAGCATGATATTCTCCAACTTCAGCCATTTACCTGCAAATGCCATAATTTCATTCTTCTTTATGGCTGAGTAATATTCCATTGTGTATATACACCACAGTTTCTTTGTCCATTCATCTGTTGAAGGGCATCTAAGTTGGTTCCACAATCTAGCTGTTGTGAATTGAGCTGTTATAAACATTGATGTGACTGCATTTCTGTAGTATGCTGATTTTAAGCCCTTTGGGTATAAAGCGAGGAGTGGGTCCATTCCAAGTTTTTTGAGGAATTTCCACGCTGCTTACCAGAGAGGCTGTACCAATTCATGCATAGATTTTAAATGATTACTTTAAGCATACATTAAGTGTATATAACTGATCAAAGTCTAATGGAGCCCATGTTTTGTAAGTTTGAGTGATGTTTATTGAAGCTTATCTCACTTCCAGTCCATTTACCCTCTCCTATTTAATATAATTGTCTTAAGTATTTCCTCTACATCCATATAGGACAATATTGGACAATGTTATAATTGTTTTTGCTTCAGCTGTGTCACATAGTTTCTTCAATAGGAGAAGGGAAATCTATTGGATTGAACCATAACTTATTCTCCTGTGTATTAGCTTTCCATCACTATAATGAAATGCTTAAGAAAATTAACTTATTAGAGAAAAGGTTAATTTAGCTCACCTTTCTACAGGTTCCAGTGCAAGCTTAGGTGTACTTACTGGGCCTGTGGTGGATGTACTGGATAGTAACAGCAGGGAGCATGCAGTGGAGCAAACTGCTCACCTCATGACCAGGAAACAAAAGAGAAAAATGAAGGGGCCATGGTCCCACAATCCCATTCAAGTAATAACCCCTAATGACCTAAGGGCCTCCCACAAGTCCCCATCTAATAAAAATTCCAGCATTTACCAGTAGTACCACTCTGGGAACCAAGCCTTTAACACATGGGCCTTTGAAGTACATTCAGCATCTAAATTATAGTGTGTAGATCAATTTTTCGAACATCCCACCCATTCATACAACTTTAGAGTCCCCTCCTTCTGATCTATGTGAGGAATCCAGAGCTATCTCATACCAGAAGAAGTCTTGGTAGGTCCAGAGCCAACAAACCCAGGGCATGAGCCAGTACTCTCCCTACTTCCCTTCTCTGAACCTCACCCCTAGGACCATGACTTGGTTTTTGTACTCTTAGTGAGTGCTGAGTCACTCTATGGTTTTTCTCCATCCTGCACTCTACCTGGATGTGGGATGAAAATGCTCTCCCATAGTAAACCTTACTCAGTTTATAGGATGGGTATGAATCTTTAAAACCATGTGGGATCCAGGAGAGACAATGTATAGGTCAGGCTCAAAGGGCAGCAATGGGAACACGGAGAATTGTGGAATGCGAGAAATTGTTGTATAGTATGTCTTCTTGCATTTCAGCAAAGTTGTAATGGACCTGAGATGTAAGTAGAATTATATGGCCAGAGGATTTGAGTGGGCCCTGCAATGATCCTTTCATGCACAGTTGCCATGGGTGGAAGCAGGAACACTGAGAATGGGAAGTGGGGTATGGCTAAGAGTCACAGCAGAGGGGGAAGTGTACTTTCATATTTCAATGCTTTCATGAAGGGCTTTGGGTGCCACAGAGAGATCTACAGATAGGGGTTCTGGACTGAGCAGATAGAAGGTGAATTGATGAAATAAGGCATGAAGATCATGAACCCAGCAGGAGGTATGGGACTGCAGGGAGAGGAGGACTTTGATTTTGCATGCACTGAGTTTAGAAACTACATGGAGGGCTGGCTGCAATGGCACATGCATGTAATCCCAGCAACTCAGGAGACTGAGGCAGGAGGATCACAAGCTCAAGGCCAACCTCAACAACTTGGTGAGTCCCTCAGCAACTTAGTGAAATCCTCAGTGACTTAGTGAGACTCTGTTTCAAAATAAAAAAATAAAAAGGATGGGTGAAGTACTTCAGTGGTAAAGTGCACTGGGGCTCAAACCCCAGAACAACAACAACAACAACAACAACAACAACAACAACAACAACAAAAACCTCTATGGAGGACTGTGGTGATGGAAATTTTATGTGTTCATTAAACAATTATAAATTTGGTGGCCTCAGATAGGTTTAGCAGAAAGTATGTTACCTGTAGACCTTTAGGTTTTCACAGCTTCAGAGCCATTGTCTCCAGTGTGGTGACACACATACGGGAAAGAGCTGGCTCATGTGACATCTGCTGTGCATACTTGGGTGCCCAGTGCAGACCTAACTGGGGAAACAATTGGAGCAGAACCATGGTGGTCTGAGAGAATTGTGGGCCCCATGGTAGGGGCTTTCATGATTGGGAGAGCCTAGGCCTGCGCAAAATGGACCTATAGTTCTTGGATTGTTTCATCCATCAGATTTTCAGAAATTTTAAGAAGTTTTGGATACTTCCTATGTGTCTGCCATTGTTATAAGCATTATATCTTCACAGTGACCAATGAAGACCTTCATTCTGTTATTGAATGAAGGAAACTCTGAGGCCTGGAGAGTGGTACATGCTGAAGAGAACTTTCTTCCCTGAGTACAGGCAGTCTTCCTTTGAGAAACTGAGAATTAATCTAGTTAACCCTACAGTTGTATAACTACATCATAGGCAAGATATAAAACAGTTTCCTTACTCCTCTCTTCCTGCAAATTTTCCTGTGAACCTTTAGGGTAACTTTTGATAAACAGAAGTTTTTACTTTAATGAAGTCCAGTTTATCAATTTTTTCTTTAATGGACTGTGCTTTCCTTTTTCACATATATTTGTTTACCAAAAGACACTTTTTGCTTGAATTTTTATTTTTTAACATTTTTTTTGTAAATCTGTGATTCATTGTGAATTAGTTTTTTGGTATGAATACCCAACTAGCCCAGACCATTCTTTCTCTATCACATTTCACTGACCACTTCATTGAAAAGCAAGTGACTGCAAGTATGTTGGTTTGTTTCTGTGTTCTCCATTATATTCCTTTAATCTACTTAGTAATAAATGTACTCACTTCTCCACCAAGATGGGGAGAAGGCAATTTAAATCAGATCAGGCCCTGAGAAGACAGGACACAAATTTGCAGTGTTTTAAGGTCACACTACTTTTAAGATATACGTCTGGATTGATTGCCTTAATGTTACTTCAGGTGTGTACCTTGAGGTGTCTCAAAAGGAATGTGTTTTCTAAAGGATCCCTCTTCTTTATTGGGTCTTGAAACTCAATATTTTCCTCTAGTCCTGAGAGACTGGCACATTTGAGAGACTTTCTGCTTAGATTCTTTTTTTTAGTTGTGGGTGGACACAATACCTTTATTTTATTTATTTTTATGCAGTGCTGAGGTGTGAACCCAGTGCCTCACATATGCTAGGCAAGGGCACTACCATTCAGCCCCAGCCCCAGCCCTCTGTTCAGATTCTTATTCCCCATCTCAGCACAGTCCAAGAATTTGGCAAGTACCCTCAGGGCTTCCCCAAATCAGTTGTTGGGGAAGATATTTGCTGAGATATTGGTTACTTGAATCCTGACTTTCATGCCATCCAAAAGTTCAATTTTGCCATTTCTTTTTGCTCACTCCTCTGTATTAGAGCAGCAACTTTCTCCAGACATCCTCATGCCTGGATTTTTCCTTCATGCTATTAATGACCAAGTGTCCACTGGCAAAGAAAAGAACAAGAATTTGGTTCGCCGCTCTGATTCACTTCATTTTTAATGCTGCCCAATTGAATCCTAGTTGCCAAGGAGGCTTTCTGAAAATGTCAGACAGATTAATTTTTTAATATTGTATTTCCTTTTAAATCTGCTTTTCATGGGAGCATGAGCATAGCCAGAAGAGGAAGTCTGGATCTCTGGTTTAAATGATGTCTGTAACTTGATGACTTTTACATTTGTAGACTCTTTTCTGACATTTAATATGAGTTCAAAACTATGGGACCTATCATTTCTTTAATATCTATACTTTGATGTTTAAGAGGAAGCTCAAACTCACATGTTTAAAACAGAATTCTCTCTGGTCCCACAAATGTAACTTTCACCTGTATTTCCACTCATAGCAATTGAGTGCCATTTACATTCTATTCCTTTGCTAAGGCTAGATATCTAGAAGCTTTTCTCAATTTCTCTTTGCTTGTGACACTAACTCCTTTCGTCTTCTTGGTAGTCCTTCATCATATCTCAGTTCAAACATCATCTCCCATGAAGTTTTTCCAACTCAGCCCTTTATGCTATTTTGTTTGTCCTCATTCTCCTTAATGGCACCTGTAATTAGATTGTAAATAAATTTAGTAAATTTATTTTTCTCTTTATTATCTGTTTCCTTCTATGAAATGTAATTTCTTTAATGAAAGGAATCTGTCTCTCTGATTCACTTCTAAATCAACATAGTCCAGGCTTGTTTCTGGTGCATAAGATTTAATTATAACCTGATGGATCATGAAATGGATGAACAAATTCTGAACTGATGAGAATTATAAGTCCTCTAAACACCATGGTTACTAACAACCATGACTGACACAGAAGAGCTCTTTCTTGAGGAAAAGTCAAATACAAATTAAAAATGAGACCTAAGGGGACATGTTGGGGAATGAAATCTATCAAATTATGCTATGTTCATGTATGACTATACCACAATAAATTCTACAGTTGTTTCTTGGGAGAGAAAGAGAAATCAAATTTTTTTAATATATAATGCACTAATTAAAACAACAATAATAAAAAGGAGATCAGAAGAGTAGAGCAAGCAAATCAGGAGGAGGGAGGAAAGAAGGGTTAGGGAAGGTACTGGGCAATGTTTTGTGCATATATGAATATGGCACCAAATGTAAGCTCACAGGTGGGCAGCCAAACCAAAGTCAGACAAAAGTAGCCAAACTAAACTTTATTGGAGTTTGTGCTCCCAGGCAAAATTCCCAGCCCTCTGAGGTGAAAGTTGAAGAGAAAGCTGGAGAAAAGTGCACATGTCTTTGACTGCCTAGGGTTTTACAGGGCCGGGATAGGCTAAAGATTCTGCCCAGGAATATGTGAATCAGATGGAAGTAAGGTTTACCAAGTCTTATTCATCGGCATCTAATTGCTTCAGGAGCTTGCAGTAGGTTGCCAGGTGTTCTTGCTTCCTTCCCCTGCAGCCACTTAAATCTGACCTGATAGGAAGTTTGGATGGTGTAGAGGAAAATGGGGCAGGAGGTGGTGGGGGAAGGAAAGATAGTAGACTGAGACATACAGTATTACTCTATGTATATGTATGATTACATGAATGGTGTGAATCTACATTGTGTACAACCATAGAAATGAAAACTTGTACCCCATTTGTGTACAAAAAATAAACAAAAAATTATTTTTAATTATTTTAATTTATTTCTCTTGAAAATAAGAGGGAAATTTTCCTCCTTCCCCTTTTGTTAGAATATTTACTTTAGAAAAATTCTCAGTTCCTCTTCTATCTCAAAATGTGTGAATATCTACAGAGTGACCAATAATTTTCTTTTTTAAGAAGCTAACTAAACTTCTTGCTTTCTTTATAACCTAGGATGTCTTTGTCAAGGACCTGAGAACTACAGGGGCACTATTTCCCTTGATGTTTACATTTCAATGAAATGTAATAGGGTCCTATCTCCCAGTTTCTGAGGGTGGGTAGGAGCCTAACTTCAGTGGGTACCTTGCTCTCAATCACAAAACTACTTCCTGTCAGAAAGATAGAAGTTTATTTTTCCATTGTATAAAGCCAATTAACTAACACAGATGGTGATTTAGGATGAATCGTGTGTAATAAATGTTACTGTCAAATTCTCATACTGGAGGGCTAATTAAGGCCTAGTTTTTGTTTATCTTGAGAACATGTATGTAATAGGTTGGATCTGCTTGGCAATATAAAAGGGAGAGATTTGTTTCTATCTTTGCAGTCTCTTAGCAGATTGCCTGTGGTGTGTATCACATTCTGGTTTAATGTTTATTAAAACTCTTTACTTTCTTTTGTGCTTTTGTGAAGAGGTTTTATGCGTTGAGATAAGATTTTGTTTTAACACTGACAAAGGTAGGAAAATTTATTTATCTTGAAGTTACATGAGTGTCAGATATATTCTAAACATGTTTATTTGTCTCTAAAGAAATATTCCAAAGGGCAAGGTAGACATGAGTCACACCCAAAAGAAATGAAAAAGAAATAACTGAGAGATCCAGATACATGAATTGGAAGAATTTGGTTGTGCTTTATATTTTTATACCCCTTCTTGAGAAAAAAACACAAAACTGTAGAATTAGGTATTTTTTTAATAGAATGTGATAAAATATAGAAAAATCTACATGTATTGCAGAACAGTTCTAACCTGGCTTCTGAAAAGATCTCCTTTTCAATTCCTGCCTTTTTCTGAAATGATCTACATTTTTAAGATAAATATTTGAGAAGCTCATGGAATTAAAGATGAAACTTTCAGAGGGCTTTCTCCTGTGATTACTGACAGTTACTAAATGGCTTTATAAAGAGAATAGGTGGGCACCATTTTGCAGCTTCCCTGGCAGAGGATGACCATCTGTGTCTGCCTGAGTCCTCAGAGCTGAACTCCGGTCTTCCCCACCACTGCACGGCATCTCCTGGGGCTGTCTGGCCTGGAGCGGCTGGAGTCACTGGCTCCAGCAGGGAGTTTGGACCATTCGGCGCCATTTTGCAGCTTCCCTGCCAGAGGGCAACCATCTGCGGCTGCCTGAGTCCACAGAGCTGAGCTCCGGTCTTCTGGTCTTCCCCACCACTGCGAGGCATCTCCTGGGGGGGTCTGGCCTGGAACGGAGGGAGTCATCGGCTCCAGCGGGGAGTTTGGGCCCTTCAACACTATTTTACAACTTCCCTGGCAGAGTGACCACCTGCCACCTACTGAACCCCCAGCGAGGAGCTCAGGCCTGCCTGGGCTCTCAAGCCCAGTGTCTCCATCACTGAGCACAGTTTTGTGCCCCCACCCCAACTTGGTCTAGTGCCCAGGTCCACACCCTGGCCCGGGGTCTAGCACCTTGCTGTATCTGATTGTCTATCAACACCAGGCTGCCTCTGCCCAGAAGCATTGATCATTCCCAACCTGGAGGTAGTAGGACAGCAGCTTTCTTGGGTCACTGCTTGATCAAGCATCGCTCAAACATCAGGTAAGTTCCTGGAAATCTGCAGGGACACTTTAAGTCTTTACAGGGAAATCACAATCCCTCTGATTTGCACTACTAGAGGGGAAAATACATGAGCAACATGAGAAAACACAGGAAGAAAGTGTCCCAAACAAACCTAGATGATATATCAAGAGAACCCAAAGACAGCATGGTAGAAGGAATGACAGAAAGGGAGTTCAGAATGTTCATAATTAAAATGATCTGAGAAGAGAATGATGTGATGAGAGAGCAGATTCAGGCTATGAATAATCAGCTAATAGAGCAATTGCAGGAAGCAAAACATCATTTCAATAAAGAGATAGAAGTTCTGAGAAAAAAACAAACAGAAATCCTTGAAGGAAACAAGGAAATGAAGGAAACAATAAACCAAGTTAAAAACTAAATAGAAAGCATAATTAACAGAATAGATCACTTGGAAGACAGAACCTCAGACAATGAAGACAAAATATTTAATCTTGAAAACAAAGTCGAACAGAGAAGATGGTTAGGAATCATGAACAAAACCTCCAAGAAATATGGGACATCATGAAAAGACCAAATTTAAGAGTTATTGGGGTTGAGGAAGGCACAGAGATACAAACCAAGGGTATGAATAATCTGTTCAAGTAAATATTATCAGAAAATTTCCCAAATATGATGAATGAGATGGAAAATCAATTACAAGAGACTTACAGGACACCAAACACACAGAATTACAACAGATCCACACCAAGGCACATTATAATGAAAATACCTAACATACAAAACAAAGATAGAATTTTAAAGGCTGCGAGAGAAAAGCAGCAGATTACCTACAGGGGGAAACCAATACGGATATCAGCAGATTTCTCAGCCCAGACCCTAAAAGCAAGAAGGGTCTGGAACAACATATTTCAAGCTCTGAAAGAAAACGGATGCCAACCAAGAATCTTATACCCAGCAAAACTTACCTTCAGATTTGATGATGAAATAAAATCCTTCCATGATAAACAAAAGCTTAAAGAATTCACAAAGAGAAAGCCTGCCCTACAGAACATTCTCAACAAAATATTCAAAGAGGAAGAAACGAAAAACAACAATCTCAGTCAACATGGGGAGGAATTAACCTAAAGAAAGAGTCAATCAAAGGAGAAACAAAGTTAAGCTAAAAACCCCAAGAAAGCTAAAATGACAGGAAATACAAGTCATACTTCAATAATAACCCTGAATGTAAACGGCCTAAACTCATCAAACAAAAGACATAGACTGGCAGATTGGATTAGAAAGAAAGACCCAACAATATGCTGCCTTCAAGAGACTCATCTCATAGAAAAACATGCCCACAGACTAAAGGTGAAAGGTTGGGAAAAAACATACCATGCACATGAACTGAGTAAAAAAGCAGGGGTTTCCATCCTCATTTCAGATAAAGCAGACTTCAAGTCAAAGTTAGTCAGAAGGGATAAAGAAGGACATTTCATACTGCTTAAAGGAAGCATAAATCAGCAAGACATAATAACCATAAATATTTATGCACTGAACAGTGGTGCATCCATGTACATTGATCAGATCCTTCTCAACTTCAGGAGCCAAATAGACCAAAACACAATAATACTGGGGGACTTTAACACTCCTCTCTCACAATTGGACAGATCTTCCAAGCAAAAATTGAACAAAGAAACCATAGGACTCAATGACACAATCGCTAATTTAGACTTAACAGACATATATAGAATATTCCATCCATCAAAAAGCGAATACACTTTCTTCTCAGCAGCTCATGGCTCCTTCTCTAAAATAGACCATATGTTATGCCACAAAGCTACTCTTAGCTGTAGGGACACACCTTAAAATGGCGACCGTAATAACAACAACACCCTCGGGGCAAAAGCCCCCCCACTTGTAGTACCACCAAGGTGGTGGCCCAGGATTGGCTCATTCGACTTCCGTGAACGTGAACAGCTCATGGCCACTAGTAAATCTTAGGAGACCTCTGCCCTGCAGGCTTTGATGTATACTGCATGGGCTGTTGACCTTTAAGATGATTGGCCCCCTGCCTGTATCTCCTCCCCTTTCTTTGTTTTTTTTCTCACTTGCTCCCTTTTCATATACCTGTTTCACTTCCCTATTAAATGAGATCCTGCTTCGACAGACCTCCCGGCTGGTGTGGTTTCTTTTCCAGTCGCTGACACTCATCATCCTGCTTGACCCATGCTCCCCTCTGGCTGGCCCAGAGAGGACACCTGACCTTTGTTGTTCAGTGCAGAACAACAACTGGTGCCCCATGTGAGGAACGAGGGAACTTCATTGACAGGCAATCGGTTCGCGGGTGAGTGTACTCCCATAAGATATGGGATAGTCCAGCTCCAAGAATGACCCCTCCCTAGATTCCCTCTGGGTACTCCTTAGGAACCGGGGGTTAGAGCTTTCAGCCAGCCAAGTTTTTCAGACCTGGAAGGTCCTCATTAGGATAGCCCCCTGGCTTCCGGAGGCCAATTTATTTGACTGGGACACCTGGGACAGGATTGAACAACTCCTTCATAAGGCCCAAGTTAATAGAGGGGAAATTCCTCCTCTCGGGGCTTTTCCTACCATCTCGGCCCTTAAGAGCTGTTTTCCACCCCACCCTGGTCGCGCCATAGGCATGGATCAGGGAGCTCCTGAGGTAATGCGATCTCAGGAAAACTGCCCGAAACTCTCTCCACTTGATGAACTGGGAGAATCCTCTCAGGAGCCCAAAACGGATCCTCTTGATCCATTTGACTCAGCTCCTTGGCCACCTCGAGAGGAGGTTGCTGAGTCCCCAAAGTGGCGCTTACCTGAGAGCATTTCCTCCTTTAATCCTTTCCGAGCTTCGTCAGCCCCTCCCCCACCATATCCGGTGAAACCACCTACTGCAGGCCCGGGGCCCCCTTCCTCCTCTGCCTCTGAGGCGTGTCACCTTTTTCCAGTAAACCTTAACCCAGGGGGTAATAGGCCCGAGATTTGGTATCCCTGGGAGCCGCAAGATCTTAAGGAACTAAAAAAGGCGGTTACAGAGGATGGCCCAAATTCTCCGTGGGCAGAGACTATCCTACAGGGGCTAGCTCACCAAAACTGCACCACACAGGATTGGAAGAATTTGGCCAAAGCAGTCCTTCCTGGGCCTATGTATATCAAATGGAGCGCATTCTTTAATGATGAATGTCATGCCCAAGCCGAGAGAAACCAGGCTGCTAAACCCCCCCCCCCCGTACCTATTACTTATGGGATGTTATCAGGAACTAATGATCAGTTCTCCATGGGATTATTACAAGCAGCTATACCCACTCCGTACCAAGAGCAGGTCCGAGCTCTAGGCTTGGCAGCCTGGAAAAAGTTGGAGGAAGGCCCATCGGGACCCCCAATCTCTGTTATCACTCAAAAAGCAACAGAAGATTTATCCTCTTTTATAGACAGGGTAGAAAAAAGTCTACATAGAAAATTTGCCCCAGGCCCACTGAGAGACCAATTTGTTAAAATGCTTGTATGGGAAGGTATGACAGCTGATCACAAACTGGCCTGTGCTGGCTTAAAAGAACGATCCATGGGGAGATGGATAGTGGCCACCAAAGACCATGTACCACCAGGCCCAAACCATGACCACGATGCTTAAAGCCTCCCAGGAGAGTACTATAGCCGATCTTGTTTGTGCTCTTCAGCAGGCTTTCCCTAGGAAAGAGACACCTGCAGGTATGAGAGGGGTCTGCTACAAGTGTGGACAATCAGGCCATTTTAGAAAGGAATGCCCCCAAGAAAACCGAGGCAAAGCACCTCCTGTGAGAGGCTCGGCCTACCGGCCTCTGTGCACCCTGTGCCCTAGGTGTAAAAAGGGACTTCACTGGGCCAGGGATTATAAATCCAAAATAGACATTGTAGGGAAGCCTTTAAACTCCATGGGGGGCAACTCCCAGCCCTGTTAAATAAGGGGAGAACATTCGCTAGGGCCCATTGGACGGTACCCTTAGTACCAGGCGTCAGGCCAAAAATGACTATTACTATTGGAGGGAAAAGTTTTAAGTGCCTCATTGATACTGGAGCAGATAGAACAGTCTTAAGAAGGGAGGAAACCCCTCCCCAAAGGAAGCTCCTACCCGGGCCCCCTCTATTGGGAGTCGGCGGGCAAACAGAATCCTTCCAGACAGCGATTGGCTCCCAAGGAAAGACCCTGATGGCAATGGCAGGGAAGTGCGCCCCCTAGTGGCCGCGGGTTTATCTGCAAATCTTCTTGGACAAGATATATTAGGTGAAGCAGAGGCCTATATCACCACCGATCATAGAGCCTTTTATGATGATCTTTTAGAGGAAGAAGTGTATCAACAACAATTTGAACAGGGAAGGGCTTGCCACCCTAATTATATGGATGATCCTTCCTTTGAGGCAATATGGAGGGGGGAACCTAGACCTTTTTTACAGCCACACCCCTAAACCTAAAGGCCACTGCTCACCTGGAGCCCCTAAAGATCAAATGGCTTCCAGGACCCCCCATTTGGGTTGAGCAGTGGCCTCTTCCTCACATAAACTCCATTTATTAGTCCGGCTACAGTTGGAGGCAGGCCATCTCAGACCTCTGTTAGCCCATGGAACTCCCCCGTTTTTGTTATTCAAAAGGCCAATGGTAGTTGGAGATTCCTACATGACCTCAGAAAAATAAATGAAAGAATGTTACCTTTTGGCACCCCTCAGAGAGGAATTCCCTGGATTCCCGCTTTCCTAAACATTATCATCTCACAGTTATTGACATTAAAGACTGCTTTTTCTCCAT